>CAUYQU010026723.1:0-23511 GCA_963574635.1 Cheracebus regulus | reverse complement strand
GAATCCAAGCTGGAAAATACTCTTCAGGATATTATCCAGGAAAACTTCCCCAACCTAGCAAGGCAGGCCAATATTCAAGTCCAGGAAATACAGAGAACACCACAAAGATATTCTTCAAGAAGAGCAACCCCAAGGCACATAATCGTTAGATTCACCAGGGTTGAAATGAAGAAGAAAATGCTAAGGGCAGCCAGAGAGAAAGGTCAGGTTACCAACAAAGGGAAGCCCATCAGACTCACAGCAGATCTCTCAGCAGAGACCCTACAAGCCAGAAGAGAGTGGGGGCCAACATTCAACATCCTAAAAGAAAAGAACTTTCAACCCAGAATTTCATATCCAGCCAAACTAAGCTACATAAGTGAAGGAAAAATAAAATTTTTTTGCAAACATGCAAGTACTCAGAGATTTCATCACCACCAGGCCGGCTTTACAAGAGCTTCTGAAAGATGCACTACACACAGAAAGGAACAACCAGTATCAGCAATTCCAAAAACATACCAAAAGGTAAAGAGCATTACCATAATGAAGAATCTACATCAACTAATGGGCAAAACAGCCAGCTAGCATTAAATGGCAGTATCAAACTCACACATATCAATATTCTTTCTTTTGCTCTTTCTTTCTTTCTTCTTTTCTCTCTTTTTCTTTCTTTTGAAAAATAAAAAAATACAAAAAAGAAATAACTTAGTTATTGCCCTGAAAATATATAGAGATATCCATCTCTAAATAATATTTATTGAAGAAGTAAAATAAAAACTTATGTTCTTTTTGGTTCTATTACCTCAATGAAATGTAAGTAATCATGGACTCAGTGAAATAAAAGATAAAACATAAGAGGAAAATTGATCTAGCATAAAAAAGTAAAAATACAGAGGAATCCCAAAGAAGCACAATAAAATACACAATAATTAAAATATGCATTGGAGCATGTAAAGGACAGAACTAAGACTCCAAATGTAATCAGTAACAACCTAGAAAAGTTCTCTAAGAAAATCATAAATACAGTGAATGAGAAAATTCAACATGTGAATAATCACCACTGAGAAAGAAATAAGAAGAAATAGAGAAGCAACCATCAAAGTGATATTAGAAAGAAAAAATATAATGTCTTAAGTGAAAAAAATGAAAGCATAGACATTGATAGGTCAAAAAGGGTTACCAAATTCTAGACAAAATTATTATAAAATAGGCTAAATTAAATATAAACTGTATAAATTTTTTAAAGTTTGCCATAAGATTTTATAAAAATTTAGGCAGACAACAAAAATAGATTATTTTTGTAGAATCAAAAAAAGTCAGTTTTTTGTTTCATTCAACCAGAATACCAGAAGTGTCTTCAGAATTGGGAAAGATAAAAGATGTGGTACTTATTTTATACCCAGACAAGCTAACATGACCAGATGGCTCACGGAATATAACTACCTAAGTATATCTACCTGAAAAACTAAACAAAATATTGTTATCAGAATATTGAGAGAAAAACCCAAAGTAACAACAAGAAACTAGAAGTATAGAACGACTGTGCCAAGCAATTAAAAATATTAAATATCTGTAATATGATGTCTTAGTTAAAGAACAGGTTAAGAAGCTAAAACAAAAGACTGCAAAATATAGGGGCTGAACAAGACTGCAGCTTATTTTCTTCTACAACAGTTCAGAGGCAGGAAGCCAGTCCCTGGAGGGAGGCAGACAATCCATTAGGTCATGTGGACATCCAAATTCCTTCTATATAACTGCTCTGCTACTTCTTAGAGTGTTATCCTCATGAAAATGGTGAGAGCTTGCATGAACAATCATGTCCATATTCTAGGCCATGGAAATTGGGCCAATAGAGGGGCTAAAAAACAATCAATTTCTTTCAATAAAACTGATCTAGAAGTTGCACACATCACTTTGCTCACATCCAATGGAACGACACTTAGTCACATGATCTCACCTACCTGCAGGAAGATTAGAAACTAGAGTCTCTAATTGAGTGGACACATGACCAATTAAAACTCAGAATTCGTATGTATGAAGGGGAGGCCTATTTTTTCAAAAAGCTAAGGATATATTCAATTTGCTTACTACTGTCTTTGCCATATATTAAAATTAAGTTTTAATATATGCCCAAATTAAAAGCAAAACTGAGACATGAAAAAGAAAGTTGAAATCTATAAGCAAATAAAAATAATAATTAGCATTCAGAAATCTAGATTATATTAGAGAATCAAGAAAAGATAATGAAAAAAATATATGCCAAAACATTCATTTTATATAGATTCAAAAATTCTTATTCTCAAACCTATTAAGCTAAGAAAAGTTTAAACATTAAAGTAACTTCCATTTGAAGAAGATAAAACAAGATGTTTATCATTCAATCACTAGAAAAAGTGAAAGAAACAGAGATAAAATAATGTAACAGCAAGGAAACATTTTAAATAAGAAAAGAAAGATGAAAGAAATAAGATCACTCAAAAAAGTCTGAATAAAAAATAAAATAACTGAACTCTCCTATTAAAACAAAATTTGGGCCGGCACGGTGGCTCACGCTTGAGGAGACCCAGGCTGGTGGATCACAAGGTCAGAAGACTGAGACCATCCTGGTGAACAAGGATGGTCAACATGGTGAAACCCCGTGTCTACTGAAAATACAAAAATTAGCCTGGCATGGTGACTGGCACCTATAATCCCAGTTACTTGGGAGACTGAAGCAGGTGAATCACTTGAACCTGGGAGACAGAGGTAGCAGTGAACTGAGACCGCACCACTGCACTCCAGCCTGGTGACACTTCACTTCACTCCAGTCTGGCAACAGAGCAAGACTCCATCTCAAAAAAAGAAAAGAAAAAGAAAAAGAAATTAACAATGTTCAATACAAAACTCACACCTAACCCAAGGACATCAAAATACGACAAACAAAAGGAAACAGAAATATTTAGTAGGCAAAGTCAGACCAAAGGAAAGCAACTAGTAATATTAATTTCAAACAAAGTAAAATTGAATTTGGTAAATTATTTAAGACAGTCATTTCTATTGATAAGCAATTTAAATTACAATGAAGATAAATCAGTCATGAACTTCTATGCTGGCAGTAGAAGGCAAACACTGTTGGAAAAATTATTTTTGTTGTAAGAATTTAAAACTCTCTTTTACAGAACAAAGATTGACCAAGGTTTTACAAGGATTTCAATGGTATAGTTAATAAGGTTTTTTATTAGACAAAGTAAACTTTATTCTACAGAGAACATTTTCAAAATGTTATTATGTAGTTCTTCATGAAGATAATCTCAATAAATGCTAAGAAACAATGTATTTTACAGTTCACATTCTCTAACTGAAAATGAAAACTGATAATCAACAACAAAAACGCTCAACAAAAACCCCCAAATCACTCGTAAATGTAAAAATGCCTTGCTCAATAACTGTAGGATGAACAGAAAAATCAAAACTTCAATCATAAAATATTTTTTAAATTAAATGTTCCGGTTATTAAATAAAAGTGGAAGTAAATGAACTCATAATTCAACTCCAAATGGTTAGGGGAAAACATTTAAGAAAACAGGATGAGTAAAATCATTTACTCATTATTCAATCATTTATTCAACAAATATTTTGACAAAGCCTATAATGTTCCAGGCACCAGTTTAGGCACTGAGGACATAGGGAACTTGCATTTTAGTAAGTAATAAATAAATAAGTAAACATTTAATTAAAAAGTAAGCAAATTATTATATAACAATTACATAGAGATCAATGCTGTAAAGAATGTTAGGATAAGGAGTCAGAGATGGAAATAGGGTAGGAGAAAATAGCTATTTCAGATAAAATAGTCACAGGGTTTTATCTGAACAGGTGACATTTGAAAAGTGATTTGAAAGACAGAAGTGAGCAAAACAAGCAAACATCTGGAAGAATTTGATGAAAAATGCAGAAATTGGTAAATCAGTAAACAGATAGCTGATTCTTAGGAAAAGTTGTGTGTATACCCCTGAAAAATAATACCAAGAAATAAAGAAGAAAGTCTGCACACATGAATATAACCATAAGAGACTGTAACAACAAACATAAAAGACACTTAAAAATAAACATTTCTATGACATAGCATAGTTAGTGCATTGACTTTTGTTCTGGTTATATTGTGAGGCATTCATTATTCTCCAGAATGATAAATACTGAGCTATTAGCTCAGCTTTTCTCTAAATCACACCTCAGTAAAAAGCCCTGTGATTTCCAGCACATTCTTGCCCAGCAATTTTGCTGCCTTTTCAAACTGTGCTAAAGTTTTCTCTCACTTAATGGCCATTTTGCTCAAAGAAACACACATTTCATCACTTACAGAGTTACTGTTGACAAGTAGAGAACAACAAAGCCACAATGAGATAAAAGTGGTTTTGGACCCAGACCCAGGCTTGTTCAGTCCAAATTCTTACCTCAGCAAAATTTCAAGTTCCTTATGTCATGGCTAATAGGAGCCAATTGTGAAGAGCTGAAACAAAAATATACTACACCCACTAAATAATTCTGTAAAATGATTATGAAGCAAAAAGCTCAGAAGATATATAATTTTTCTAAGAAAATATTTTAAGAAATAAAGAAATCAAAAACTTAGGAAATAGGGCTTTGCATTAGACGTTTCTGTAGTCTGGGAATTTGGGATAAATGTTCAAAGAAACTTTGCTTTAAAGAGAATACCAAGGATCTGCCAAATATCCACTGTGGAGCTTATTAAAAGAAACCAGAATCAGACCTGATCCCTTCACCCCCATTTACCCACATCCAGCTTCTTTTAAAAGAAAGCAATGGTAAAGGAAGTTAATGTGCTACAGAACTAAACTGAGGTATGAAGTGTCAGCCAAGAGAGAAGACTGCAATGCGTTTCCCCCTCCATTTCCTCACTTCAGTCTAATTAAGGAAAGACTCCAAGAGAACCAGTTATAGAGATCAAGAGTCTCTAAAGGAAGAGGCGATTGGCATTCCCTTCTTTGTCTGATTAGTGTAGAATATGCTGACCTTAGCCCTGCCAGGTACAGAGGAGACTGTGGTAAGAGAGGTCTTGGGAGAACCTGACACATATACGCTGTAGCTGAGTTGAGCAGGTGTGGAAAGCAGGAACAAGGAGAAAGAGCAGCAGAGGAGGGCCTTCATTAGAAGTATTTCAAATAGGTGTCGTGGTCTTGAAGGTGCCCTCAAGAGAACAACCAGAGGATCTCACTATTAGGGACCTCAGGTGTACTGCCAGATGGCAAAGAAGTCTCTGTAGCATTCCAAAGAGTTAACATCTGCAGACTGCAGTCCACAAAGACATCAGTGATAACAGTAGTTAAGTGGTAAGACTTTTGTACTCTCCTAAAGTCCCCAAGCACCCTATCCCATCGCTGTAGCAACCTGTTCAGCAGATAGAGAAGAAAACAAACAAGAGAAGGGCAGTGAAATAACACACCGTGCCTTGGCTTTTGCTGTTTTCTAGGATTATAACAATAAAAAGGATTCAAGAGCTAACTTAAAGGGATACCACAGCTCACAAATGAAAGAAATTGAGTGCTGATAGGAATACTGACTAATAATTTGAAACGTATCTAGTATGTTAAAATCTTTGATGCTTTAACAAAAAACAAAAAGAAAAGAAAAGAAAAGGAGCCAATGTTCACCACAGGAAGATGCTAAAGAAACAAATAATTGTCCTGAAAACCAATACACAAAGAGAAAAAATCAGACGTACAAGAAAAAAACACCCATGAAAGTTTGTGTAATGAAACTTAAGCTCAGAGTCTCCAGAGTTCAGTGCAAGTCCCAGCACATAGTAGCAAATTAATAAATAATTTAAATTAAAGGCAAAAAGGAGGGACATCAGAAAGATGGGGGAATATGAAGCATTTTATCTTCCTCTTCCCCATGGACACATAAATTCAACAATAACAATACATGCACCAATTCCCTTTATGAGAAATCCAGAAACCAACTGAGGGACTCCTCAACCACAGGCAAGAGCAACACGAGCCTAATTGAAGATGGTAGAAAAATTCAAGTTTCCCTCCTCTCAGCCAGATGATCGACAACAACAACAGCAAAACCAGTTACCAATTTTCTACCTGGGAAAATAAGAAATGGACTGGACCATACTTCAAAAGTTATGACTTTTCCAAGTGCTCCCCCAAAAATTTATTTTTTCCTGGCTGAATCTGAATGCTACCAGAAAAGGTCCCCATTGGGAGCCACTGAGAACAAAGGCAGCAGGCTGGACTTGTGTGCACACACTTTCCATATGCCCTCCCTCTGGCGCCGTGCTGAGTGGGACAAAACCCTCAAATCCCAACTTGTCCCTGGAGAGAGCAAGGATGAATTGTTCATTCATCATTCCAACTTTTCCAGGGACTGCCTGAGGAACTGGTTTTTTTTGTTTTTTGTTGTGTTTTTTTTCTCAGCCGTACAGGAAAGAGACAGCAAAGGGAGCAAGAGATTACAAACTCCTGCATTGAAAAAACAGGCAAATCCCGCCATTTGGGATCTTAGACACACAACTTCAGATAAAATGCATGCAAAGAGGTTTGAGATACCCCCAGAATCTCTAGCTGGGCTGACTGGTGAAGGTCTTCTCCCATACCGGGCCAGTCTTTGAAGACTGGTAAAGATGTCTGTTTTTCCTAATATGCAGATACCAACACAAAAAGTCAAGGAAAATGAAGAAACAAGAAAATACAGCCAGAACAAAGGAACAAGATAAAGCATCAGAAATCAACTCTAATAAAACAGACATGTATGATTTATCTAACAGAGAATTCAAATTAACCATGTAAATATCCTCAATGAGCTCAGGAGAAAAATGCATAAGCAAAGTGAGAATTTCAACATAGAGCTAGAAAGTATTTTTCAAGTACCAAACAGAAATCTTTGAGTAAAAGAATATAGTAACTACACTGAAAAATTCACTAGAAGGACTCACCAGAAGACTAGATGAAAGAGAAAAAAGAATCAACAAACTCAAAACCATTGAAAAGTAACATATGAAGTTGAAGAAAATATTTGCAACCTATATATCTGATAAGTGGTTAAGAGATTTTCCACAAATTATGTAATCTATAAGCAGATCATTTTACTTCCTTTCTGACTTGGATGACTTTTTTTTTCCTGTCTAATTACTCTGGCTGGGATTTCCAATACTATATTAAATAAAAATGGCAAGAGTCAACATAACTGCTTCTTTCATGATCTTAGAGTAAAAGCTTTCAGTTTTTTATTGATGGGTAGCTGTGAGCCTTTCACTTCTGCCCTGTATTATGCTGAGGTAATTTTTTTTTTCTATTCCTAGTTTGTTGAGGCTTTTTAAAAATCATTAAACAGTATTGATTTATATTAAATGCATTTCTGCATCTGTTGAGATGATCATGTGGTTTCTATCCTTTGTTCTGTTAATGTCTTGTATCACATTGATTGATTTTCATATGCTGAACCATCCTTATGTCACAGGCATTAATGCCATTTGACATGGTGTATGATATTTCTTGATTTGCTAGTATTTTATGGGGATTTGGTCATCCTATGGTGTCTTCATATGAGTTTGGTATCAGAGTAATGTTGGCCTCATGATTGTGGGAGTGTTCCCTCCTCTTCAACTTTTTGGAAAAGTTATAGAAGGATCAGTGTTAATTCTTTTTTAAATATTTGCTAGAATTCTCTAGTGAAGCCATTTGATTTTGGGCTTCTTTTTGTAGGGAATTTTTTTTATTACTGATTCAATCACTTACCAGTTATAGATATGTTCAGAACTTCTACTTCATGATTCAGTCGTGGAGGTGATAAGAGTCTAGAAATTTATCTATTTCTTTTGGGTTATCTAGTTTGTTGGCATATAATTACTCATAGTAGTCTCTAATAATTCTTTTTATTTCTGTATTAGTAGTAATGTCTTTTCTTCACTTCTGATTTTATTTACCTGAGTCTTCTCTCCGTTTTTTTTTTTTTTTTTTGGTTAGCCCAAAGAATTATCAATCTTGATCTTTTTTGAACAATGAAGTCTTAAGAATTTTTCATTTTTAACTCTTAAGAAAAAAAGTCTCTTTTTTCTATTGTTTTACTATTCTCTATTTCATTTTTGCTCTAATTTTATTGTTTTCTTCCTTATGCCAACTTTATATTTCTAGATTTTGTTCTTTTCTAGATTTTTTTTACTTTTATTTTAGGTTTGGGGCACATGTGAAGGTTTGTTACGTTGATAAACACCTGTCATCAGCGGTTTGTTGTACAGCCTATTTTATCACTCTGGTATTAAGCCAAGTACCAGTGGTTATCTTTTCTACCCCTCTCCCTCTTCCTGAACTCCTTCCTCAAGTAGACCCCACTGTCTGTTGTTTCCTTCTTTGTGTTCGTAAGTTCTTATCATTTTGTTCCCACTTATAAGTGAGAACACATGCCATTTAGTTTTCTGTTCTTGCATTAGTTTGCTAAGGATAATAGCTTCCAACTTCATCCATGTTCCCACAAGGACATGATCTCATTCTTTTTATGACTGCATAGTATTCCATGGTGTATATGTACCACATTTTCTTTATCCAATCTGTCATTGATGGGCATTTAGGCTGATTCTATGTCTTTGCTATTGTGAATAGTGCTGCAATGAACATTTGTGTGCATGTGTCTTTATGGTAGAATGATTTATATTCCTCTGGGTATATACCCAGTAATGAGATTGCTGGGTCGAATGACAGTAAAGTGTAAAATTAGATTGTGTATTTGTGATCTTTGTTCTCTTTCAGTGTAGGCATTTATAACTCAGTACTGCTTTTGCTGCACTCCATGTTTTGATACGCTATGTTTTCATTTATATCTCAATATATTTCTAATTTATCTTAGGAGTTACCCTTTGATCCATTGGTTTTCAAGATTGTGTTGTTTAATTTACAAAAATTTTTTAATTTTCTAGTTTTCCTTTTTCTATTCATTTCTAGTTTCATTCCATTGTGGTGAGTAAAGGCACTTGGTATTATATAAATCCTTTTAAATTTGTTCAGACTTGTATTTTGACCTAACATGATCAATTCTAGAGAATGTTCCCTGTACTCTTGCAAAGAATGTATATTCTGCTGCTATTGGGATAGTCTCCATTGTTGTTGAAGTCCTTTGTTTCTTTATTAATATTCTCTCTGGGTGTTCTATCCATGAATGAAAATGTGAAATGTGCTACAATTGTGTTGCTATTTTTCCTTTCAGTTCTGGCAAAGTTTGCTTCATATATTTGGGTATTCTAATATTGAGTGTATAAACACTTATAACCGTTATAGATTCCTGGTGATTTGATTTTTATCATTGTATAATATCAATCTTTGTTATTTGATAGTTTTTAATTTCATTTATTTTTTCTTATGTAAGTATGGCTACCCTGCTCTCCTTTGGTTACCATTTCCATGGAATATTCTTTCCATCCTTTTAATTTCAGCCTCTATGTGTTCTTATATCTATTATAAGTCTCTTGCAGACAGTATATGATTGAATCTTATTATTTTATCTATTCAGGCACTGTACGGCCTTTGATTGAGGAGTTTAATCCATTTATACTCAAAGTAATTACCGATAGGGAAGTACTACTGCCATTTTGTGTAGTATTTACTGTATATCATGTAGCTTTTTTGTCCTTCTTTCCCTTTCTTGTCTTCATTTCTGGTGTTGTTTTCTGTGTAATGACATACTTTGATTTATTTCTAATTTTCTTTTGTGTATCTTCAATAAGAATCTTTTTATGGTTATGAGACTTAAATAAAATATTTTATAGTTATAACAATCTACTTTGTGTTGATAAAAAGTTAACCTCAATTGCATATAAAACTTTTACTTTTTTACTTCTCTTCCTTCACACATTTGTTATTGGTGTCACAATTACATCTTTTTATATTGTATATCCTTTAAAATATTTTCATAATTACAGTTTTTTAAATAATTTTATCTTTTAACTTTTATACCAGAATTAAAAGTGCTTAATGCACCACTATTACGGAATTATTCTGTTTATCTACGTATTTATCTTCACCAGTGAGCTTTATACTTTTATATCTTTTTGTGTTGTTGTCCAGCATCCTTCTGTTTCAATTCAAAAGATTCTCATTAGCATTTTTTATAAGCCAAGTCTAGAGCAGTGATAAACTCTCTGAACTTTTGTTTGCCTGGGAACGTCTTTATCTCTTCTTTATTTATGAAGGACTATTTCATGCAGTATAATATTCTTGGTTGGCAGTTTTTTCTTCAGCTCTTTGAATGTCTTAGTCCATTCCCTTCTGGCCTACATTGGGTTGGCTGAGAAATTTGTTAATGGTCTCATGGAGGATACCTTACATGTGATATCCTCTTTTATCTTGCTGTTTTCAGAATTCCCTCTTTGTCTTTGAGTTTTGGCAATTTGATTATAATGTGTCTCAATGTAGACTTCTTTAGGTTCATCCTACGTGAAATGCGCTGGGATCCAGAATCTGGACTTCCATCTTACCTCAGATTTGAAAGGCTTTTAGTAATTGTTTCTTCTAATAGGTTGGTTTTCTTCCTCTTTTTCTCTCTCTTTTATTTTTCTATAACTTCAATAATATATGTTGGTCTATTTGATGCTTGTCTCATAGGTAAGTTAGGCTTTCCTTACTCTTTTTATTTCTTTTTTCTTTTTCCTTCTCTAAATATTTTCAAATGATCTGCCTTCAAGATAGGTTATTCTTTCTTCTGCTCAATCAAGTCTGCTGTTGATCTCCTCTAATTCATTTTTAGTGCAGTTATTACATTATTTGGCTCCAAGATTTCTGTTTGGTTCTTTTCTATGTTTTCCATCTCCATGTTGATACTCTCATTTTGTTCATGCCTCAGTTTTTGGTCTCACTGAGCATCTTTAACATGCTATTTTGAATTATTTGTCAGATAATACATGTATACCTCCTTTTCTTTCAGGTGACTTTCTAGAGATTGATGTTGTTTCTTTGATTAGACCATGTTTCCTTGTTTCTTTGTGTGCTTTGTAACTTTGACTTGGGATCTGTGTATCTGAAAAAAAAAAAAATAGGCACTTTTTCAGTGTTTATGGGTTGGTTTTGTACAAAGAAATACTTTTTCCAGTCATCTCGGCTAGAGATTCTGAGAGCTTCTCAAACCCTATCTGTGTATGTATCTTCTCTGGATTTCCACATGTAAATTCCCAATTGGAGAGATTTGCCAGTTTCTTTTTTCAGGAGCTCATAAGCTCTTGCTCATTATGGTGTCTGTGTGTGGTTTTGTAGGTTCTCTAACCTGCTCCAAGCTGCCCAACTTCCTTCAGAAGCCAGTAGACTTCTAGAATATGTCAGGTTCCATCAGTACTCTGGAGTTAGGTGAGACAGAAACTAGTACCTCAGAAGTCTCCTGAAAAGTCAGAATTTTGAAAGCACTCTCTTTTTTTGTTCTTAAAGTAGCCAGGCATTGGAATGTTCTCCAGCTTATTTCATGCTAAGTGGGGTAAAGAATTATGGCAAGTGAGTGTGTAGTAGTTCAAACCACTGCCTTAGTTCTCAGAAGCCTGTAGTCTTTTGCTCCTTCTTGTCAGCACTTAAGACTCAGGCAAGACAGAAACCAGTCCTATGGGCAGCCACCTAAAATGCGTAAACATTGAATGTATGTTTTAGTCTTCTTTTTCCCTCCCCAGAAAGAAGCCAGGAGATGAATGTTTTTCTCCTAATTGTGCCACACTGAGCCAGGGGAGGAACTCTGGCCAGTGAGTATATGTTAATTCATTCTCACATGCATTGCTATAAAGAAATACCTGAGACTGTGTAATTTATAAAGAAAAGTAATCCAATTGTCTCACAGTTCTGCAGGCTGTGCAGGAAGCATAAAATACTGGCATCTGCTTGGCTTCTGAGGAAGCCTAAGGAAACTTACAATCGTGGCAGAAGGCAAAGGAGGAGCAGGCACCCTCATATGGCCTGAGCAGGAAAAGCGAGAGCTAGAGGAGAAGTGCTACCCACTTAGAGAACCAAATCTACAATAACTCACTCACTATCAAAAGAACAACACAAGGGGATGGTGCTAAACTGTTCATAAGGAATCCACCCTCATGATCCAGTCACCTGCTACCAGGCTCCACTTCCAACATGGGGATTACAATTCAACATGAGATTTGGACAAGGTCACAGATCCAAACCATATGAGAATACTACACATTTTTTCTACTGTATTTAATGCAGCTGGTTTTGCATCCACCTGGAGTGCAGGAGCTGCTTAACTTGTTTCTAGATTTCTCACAAATTGGTTCACCAGTGCCTCTGTTGTTGAATCATTGCCTTTGTAGTGAAAGAGATTCTGGGGTTTCCTAATTTGCCATTTTGGTGTCACCCAGAAACTTCCTTTTAATTGCAAATCCAGTAAGGCTTACATTTCCTGAAAGTCTTTTGAAAAGTACTGTAATATAGCTGTTTCAGTTATAATTCTTCTAAATAAAAAGCAGAGAAAAATAATGAATAAGGCTGCCTAAATTTCCATGACTTTTAAATCACAATACAATTAAAGTATTTTGCTACATTTAATTTATATGCACTTTTTAATCTGAATTAAGACTATTTGAGTATTATCTTTATGAGGTAAATGCAGAAAACTAAATAA
This sequence comes from Cheracebus regulus, assembly GCA_963574635.1. Lineage (NCBI taxonomy): Eukaryota > Metazoa > Chordata > Mammalia > Primates > Pitheciidae > Cheracebus > Cheracebus regulus. The sequence continues at coordinate 10,929 of CAUYQU010026723.1, read as the reverse complement.
ATGTAACAAATGTCAGTTTTGTTGTCACAATATTATATGCTCATAAATTTATAAATATGCATTACATATACATATTTACACAGCTATATATACCTATGTATATATCACACACATCTATAAATGAGATGTGTGTATATATCATACACACTAAGCAATAAAGCTACACTTTTCTTTTGGGAATAAATAGCCAAAATATAAAACAAAGAAAAATACAATCCTATATGAATATTGTCTTTCAGAAATAAATGAAATATGTAAAGTGTTTATTATATAATAGAAAAAGATTGTCTGTGTTATGCTTTGTTTTGTTTTATAGAGATGAGGTCTCTCTCTGTCATCTAGGCTAGAGTACAGTGATGCCACCATAGCTCACTATAGCCTTGAATTCCTGAGCTTAAGCACTCCTTTTGTCTCAGTCTCCCAAACAGCTAGGACTATAGGTGTGTGCCATTATACCTGGCTAACATTTTTATTTTTTAATTTTTATAACAATGCAGTCTTATTATGTTGCCCAGGCTGGTCTTGAACTCCTGGCCTCAAGCAATCCTCCCACTTCAGCCTCTTAAAGTTCTGAGATTATAGGTATGAGGCACTGTGCCTGGCCAAAATAAGGTTATCTTTGATAAATATAAGGAAAACATTGATATGTTATCACCTAGATGGCACCCAGTTATCAAATTCTAGGGGTTTGATCTATTGTCTGATATCATCTAAGAAGGACCAAAGCCCAGAAAACCTTTTTTTATTGAAAGATAGGACAGAAGTATCAACATTTTTAGTTTTTGTTTTGTTATGTTCTGACATAGAAAAGTACACACAATGTTAATGTAAAATATCTTGGGTCTTCAGAAATATATCTGTTAGAACTCTTTTATTAACAAGTAACAAAACCTAAACCATGGTAGCATAGATTTCTTAAAGGGATATTTATAACAAGAATATAGAGAATTTCAAAAACATAGATGCAGCTGGACTCCTGAACAAATGGAGTTCAAATGCCTTTATGACTCTGTCCATCTTTCACCACTGTGTATTAGTAAAAGTCAGCTCCAGTCTCTTTCCATCCCTGCAGTGAGGCTTTCACTTAATTTCTAATTCATACAGTAGAAAAATTGCTAACAGTAACTTGAGTTCATAATTCAAAAGAGAAGAAAACTAAATCTTAACAGCTTAATTTCAAATTCTTAGAGCAGCTTTGAAGAGGTCAGTGCAGTTGTGCTAACATGACCTTGCTCACTATAACCATAACGATTGAGTTAGTGAGGGGTTATGAATATGCCAAAATGAATTGTGGAGCAAGTAATCCCATGAGTTTTCACTACAAAAAATAAAGATCTAATATAAAGATAGTTTGAAATGCTTCAAGCATGAAAATATGCAATATAATCTGACAACTTCTGGTAGACTTTTGTTGTTGTTGCTGATATGTAAATGCTGTGTTTGTCAGTGATGAAATAGAAAGGGAAGGTAATAGAACCTATAAATGTTTAGACCAACACTTTGTTCTATTTGCCAGTGTGCTGTGTAAAACAATCAGTCCGAAAACAAGAAATCAAACTAGCAAATACATGTTAACTGGGACTATTATTTAGCATAGTGAACAGGAAAAAGATGTGACTGTTATTATGGGGGGAAAAACAATGAAACATTCAGCCCATGCAGATCAATAATAAAGAAAAGAAAATGAGATACTGGGATATTCTTAACTAAAGAAACAAATACACAGACAAAATGGGACATAATTTTGGTGCCAAAATGGACACCAAAGATATGGTGTGTCTTTGCTCCCATTTGGAGAAGTGGGTACAGAACAGATCACCAGAATACAAAAAGCTATGAACTCCATAAAGTAAATGTATCTTCTGTTTCAAGCAGAAAAGTACTGAAAACACTTTTATAAATTTGGGTGAGAATAACTTAGGTATTTTTAGTGACCTGATATTTCTTATAATGAATAAGCAAATAGGATTTTCTATACTGGCATTACACTTTCAAATGAGAAAGCATCCAAAATTCACTAATAATCAGAAAATAAATGTTACTGCCTGCAAAGTATAATGAATAGATTACTGTGCAAGACCAAGTAGGAAAGAAATACCCTGTAACTGTCCATAATACCTAGAAGATGTTATGGCAGACCAACATAATTTCTTTTAAAATCTAACCAGTACTTACTTCCCAGGAGTGACATTCAGCCGTGGGACTCTGATAGTCATGAATAACATTCCTTTGTGAAATGAAATAACCGTATTCCCTTACCTTTAATAATCTAATACAATATTACCTGTCTATACTAAAAACAACCAAATTCAAACAGACTTTTACGTTCCTTAAGATTCTAAGTCCTTTGCTACTTCAAAGAGCACAAATTATCAGTTTTATTTTTTCTCATAATTCCTGATAAATTAATATGAATACAGGAATGCTTAATGTTCTCACTATAATATGCATGTACTTAAGCCATTATTTTATATCCATATTTGTACTCATTATCCTATATGAGGTATTTGCTAGAACCCAAAATTTTCTATGTCACTTGCTCTGTGAAATCCCTCTCTGTAATTTAAAAGATTACACTATTTCAAAATCTTTCATTGTTTTAAAATATTTAAGTTCAATTTCTGTTATTGTGAGGATAAAGTATCTTAACCAGTATATTAATTAGTGTTCAGATATTCTTGCAATATCACTGAAGTTAAATTTATCACAAGGAGATATTTGGGGACAAATTATTTTCCAGCTTAAGTTTTGAAGAATCATATTCTGACTGGTATTTCTTTTTACTGCAAGCTTTCTTGATTTAAGTCTCCTTGAAATAATATTTTTAATATTAATAACTTGAAATCATATGGAAACCTTATCTCTGCCAACCTGATGTGAAGACAAAATGTTCATTCCCTTTAATTATATTTCAGCTATAAGCCTTTACATCATTGTAATGTACTTTTTATTATTTTAATTATTATAGTTCACTCTTACTGTTACAATGCCACTAAAAATATGTGAAATTTTGTTACTATTTTGTCATATTTAATTATTATACTTTTGCTCTGGACTGAAAGATATTACAATTTTAAAATTGACACAGGCAATGTATTTCTTAGTGATCATTGCTTGTATATGTGTTCTACTTGAAAAAATGGTAATTAAGCTGATACAAACAGGCAGTAAAAGCAAAAGATTCTTTCTACAAAATGTTAAGGGTGATCATCATGAAATGAATGTCATATGATGATTTAAGTATATTTGGTATAAATCAGGACATTTTGATCAAAAACATACATGTAAAATGGCACATTTACATATCATTGTTTATGATAAAAACAGAAAAACTAGTTTTTTTTTTATTTGTAACACTAACCAGGCTGTACCTAGACTACACATATTAATATATACATGTTCAATAGTTATTAGGGTGTCTCTTACTACTGATTTTCACAAACCCAGGAATATAAATGGCATTGAATTCACAATAATAACACTGGATGTTAGAAAAAATGATGTAATGTCTTACTGTTGAGAGGAAAAATTAAATGTGTCAAAAATTTAACTTTTCAGACAGTTTCTGAGGAAGCCACTGAAAAGTATGCTGCACTAAAATGAAGTCATAAAAGAAAACAAAGACTAGGAATCCAGGAAACAGAAAACCCAACAGAGGAAAGTGGTAAAAGAAATTTGAACAAACTTGTCAAAAAGAAGTCCCAAGTTGACAGTTGTGCAGGAAGCCTACACTAAGAACCATCATGGCACAGAAAGATGGAAGCTTCTGAAAAGGATATGTTTATTAAAAAGTAAATAAAATGGTGATACAGTTACTAACAGATTATCTGAAAAAAATGACTGTTTTCAAAAGTATATTCAGAGATATTTTCTAGAGCTGTTAGAAGGGATAGAAAGAATAGTTTTTGATTTAGAGAAAACCAGGTCAGTGGTGGAGGGGAGGCAATTATCAACTTCAAAGAGAAAAGATCTGACTGGAAACTGTAATCATGCTACAATGCTTAAGTTCAGCAGTAGAGGGAAAAAAAAAAAAACAAAAAACAAACCTATTTGCACACACAGACATTTATAATAAGGGAAACACTGAAAACTGGTTTAACCAAAAACCATAATATCAGCTATGTTAGAGTAGAAAAAAGATAGAGAAAATTCTCATCTATTGTAATAAGAAGTCAATAGACATTGTCTAAAAATTTTAAAAGAAATATGAGAATAGTTTGCACATATTTAACAACTGAGAAGTAAATTCCTAAAAGAAAATGTTTTAAGTTGAAAAATATAAAGTAATAGTCCCTGAGAATGGTAAGTTAGGAAATGATGGAGGACATTGGCAAAAGAATCCAAATAAATCTGAAAAGATAAGTGAGGTGACCATATATTCTGGTTTCTCAGAACAGGCTTATTTTGTTAATCAAATAGCAGTGTTTCCATATTAAATTAGCTTATTTTTCCATTACACATTTTCTTGTATTTGTACGAAAAACAAAGTGATAGATGTTAATAGGTTGGCTCCATTAGCAGAAGCAAAACACCAAAAGAACTCATTTTGCCAGTTTCCTATCTGTGTCATCAGCTCCTTCAAGTAGAAAATGAGTTAATGCTGATAATCATTTGATTTTTTTCATAAAACTTATGGAATCAAAATAAGACTTTAGGAAATGAATTCCACTGAAGATCAAACATCTGACATTATTATAAGTGCCAATGAAAAAAGCGTTTTTCCAGTAATAATGTATACACAAATTTTGAGCTGAGCACAGTGGCTTATATCTGTAATCCCTTTTACTCAGGATGCTAAAGTAGAAGGGTCCCTTAAGCCAGGAATTTGAGGCTCCAGTAAACTATGATTGTGCCACTGCACTCCAGACAGGGTGACAGAGCAAGACCCTGTCTCTAATATACACATATAAAAATTCTGATGGAGGCCATCACTGTGGTAAAAACAATGCTCCTGCTACATTAAAAACCTATGACATAGAAATGTACTTAGAACTGATTGTGTTTCACTCATAATTTATAACTCCATTTAAATATGTCATGATACCCTACCAGTTAAAAAAGCAGAAAATTTTAAAATTTATATTTTATGTTTACACTATAACTGACTACAAAATTTTGTAATAAAACTAATGTAAAAATAAAGCAACAGCAAAAAAAAAAAAAAAATTTCCAAATGGTGATATGCATTGCCTCTTTGCTATCTCTCACAAAATATTTAAGCCTTTGGAAACTGTAAAATTATATTTTAAATGTCTTAAAAAGACATGGAACTTTTTGTTATTAAGTCTTTTACATTTTGATTACAACTTGTTCAGACTTGGAAATTTCTGATTAAAGATTAAATGATAGGTGTTTTCCCGGTGTTTGGAGAAAGAGAAGACTTAAATAGGTGAAGTACAAGGAATTTTGGGGGGATAGTGAAACTATTCAGTATATGGTACATAATGTGACACTCTAAATTCATCAAAACTTTTGTAAGGCTGGCAATGGTGGCTTACACCTGTAATCCCAACAATTTGGGAGGCAGAGGTGGGAAGATTACTTGAGGTCAGGAGTTCTAGACCAGTATGCCCAACATCATGAAACTCCATATCCACTAAAAAATACAATACTTAGCCTGGCATGGTAGCACGTGCCTGCAATCCCAGCTACTCTGGAAACTGAGGCAGGAGAACTGCACAAGCCCAGGAGGCAGAGGTCATCATGAGCTGAGATCATGCCACTGCACTCCAACCTGGAGCATACAACACTGTAGTATACTCAGTGTTGGAATGAAAGATTACAGATTTTATATATATATATATATATATATATATATATATATATATATGACACAAAGAATGAACATAATATATGCAAATTTAAAAACTCTTAAGAGGTCAGTGGACTCTCACAATAAAATACAGAATGTGACAAAACCATCTAGCTACATTATGAATATATGAAACAATCTCACTAAAGAAGTTGGGGGGGAGAATGTGTTGACCTAAGTAACTTTGGAAATTATTGGCATCTGTAAAATGAAAGCCAAAAGAAACTATAAGCATTTTACTCTAACTGATAATGTTGTTTGCCAAAGAAGTACAGATTAATAATTCTGATACTCTCATGTATAAATGAAATTCGCTAATTAAATAGATGCCAGGTAGTAAAAGCCAATTTCTCAGTGTTGAAGTGAAAGATTACAGATAAGGAAGGGCAGGAGGCTAGAAGGAACTGCATGGCAATGAATTAGAGTTGAAGTCATCTGTATGAACTAATGTTTAGCTTAACATGATAAAGATGGGTACACACAGTGACATTTATATTTCTGTATATTGATTTATGAATGTGTAGATATTTATACATATGTGTGTATACACAGGTTAGTATATATCCATGTATTTTCTTGCTTTGTCAATTGAAAGGACAAAAAAAAAATCACCTGAATACCAATGAATACATCTAGTACCCAGATTTAGTTTGTAATACCATTCTCCAATAAAAGAAATAAGAACCCGTGGAGAAATAATTGAATCTAGGCCTGGTACAGAAAATATACAAGATGAGCATGTAGCATCTTATATGTGCACTTAATATTATATATGTAAGTCACCAAATAAGTCACTTTAAGAAAAAAATTAACACATTAATTTGACAGTTTATTTCATGACTTATTTAAATTGCAAGGGATTATATTAATCTGAGGGGTTAGTACTGCCTCATAATTAATTTCAGTATGAAGATAAACAATAAGCAACCAATTTTATAATAAATAATATCTTCATTTCTATACAATGCTATATTTTAAGTTCTCTCAAGGATTCTTTTGACATTACTTATTGACTGTAATAACAGTCTTCAAAGGAGAAATGTTACCATCTTTGAAGCCAAGATATTGATATAAGAAGTGACTTAGGTTTGTGTAACACAGGACTGATGGCCAAATTTTACAATTACCAGTTATTTAATATTGTAATAATGTTTGAAACTAATAGTCATTATATTTCAATTCTACTCTCATTAAATGTTGTGTTCTTAGAAAAAGTAGGAAAAGACACATTTCCCTACTCAATGCAAAACAGTGTTTCCATTTACACAAATTTAGAACAATTGGTTAAGATTCCTTTACTAAAAAAAAAATTAGAGATTTTGGATTTATTCTGGAATGTTTTAAGAGACAATCAAAGCAAATTATTTTAACAAATAACAAATGAAAACTATGCACTGCAATGTTTTCAATTATCAGAAATTAAACAGGCTGAACCAATATTAGCAACAGATTTAAGGAACAGAAATAGGAAAATCTTTCTACTAAACATTCTGCCTTAGTTTCTAAATACAAAATACTAATAAAATGGAGGGTGAATCAAGGTATCTGACATAGGTAATTAAAATCATTAGACATTTTCTCAACTGTTTGGATAATTGGGGCAAAAATAATATTTTTTACCAGGGAGAGATCCAAGATGGCTGAGCAGGAGCACCTCTGGATTGCAGCTCCCAGCGAGAGCATGGAGGATGAGTGGTCACTGCATTTCCAGATGGATTTTTATTGCCCACAGACCAGGAGATTCCTGGGTGGAGGAGCACCAAGCATCTCCAGCGTGGCTGTTTTGGCCGATGCAATGGGTCTCCACACCAAAACATACATGGATTCAGGTGCCATTTCAGCTGGTGACTGGAGCCCCTGGGAGACAGAGTCACCTTTTCAACTGATAAAAAGGGGACTGAAATAAGGAGGCAGGCCACGAGATTTCTGGGTGGAAAAGCATCATGAATCTCCAACGTGGCTGTTTCAGCTGGCACAGTGGGTCTCTACACAAAAACACAAAGCTGGGTTCCTTTTCATCAGGCAACTGGAATGCCTGAGAGACAGTCACCTGTTCAACTGATAAAAAGGAAACTGAAACAGGGGGCCAGGTCAGGAGATTCCCAGGTGAAAAAGCGCCATGAGTCTCCAGCGCAGCTGTTTTAGCCAGCACAGTGAGTCTCTACACAAGAACTCACACAAATCAGTGTGGGGTTTCAACTGGTGACAGGAATGCCTGAGAGAGAGTCACCCATTCAACTGAAAACAAAAAAGAGGTCTGAGGCAGGGAGCCAGGTGACCAGGCCAGTCCCACCCCAACAAAGACCAGCAATCTGAAACACTGGATTGAGAGTTTCACAGCAACCACAGCTGAACCCGGGATAGTCCAGTTCTGTGGGGAGGGGCGTCTGGCATTACTGAGGCAGTCCACCACTACCGAAGTAGTCTGCCATTGCTGAGGGGGTCTGCCATTGCCAAGGCAGTCCACCCCCAAGGCAGCCTGCCATTGCCAAGGCACTCCACCATTGCAGAGACTGTATAAACAGTACTACAGGGAAGTTCACATGGCAGCTGGGCAGAGCCCACAGCTGCTCAGCAAAGCCTCTGCAGGCAGGCTGTGACTAGGCTGCCTCCTGGCTGGGCAGGGCAGCCCTGAAAAAAGGAAGCATCACGACAGAAACTCATAAAGCCCTAAATCCCTGGGACAGAGCACCTGGGGAAAAAAAAATGATTATGAGTTCTGCTGCAGCAGACTTAAACATACCTGCCCAGCAGCTCTGAATGGAAGAACAGAGCTCACAGCTCAGCACTTGAGCTCCTATACAGGACAGACAGTCTCCTCAAGCAGCTCCCTAACCCCCATATATCCAAAGAGTCACCTCATAAAGGAGAGCTCAGACTGACATCTAGAGGGTATCCTTCTGGGATGAAGATAGCAGCAGAAGAAACTGGCAGCAACTCTAACTGTTCTGCAGCCACTGCAAGTGATCCCCAGGCAAGCAGGGTCTAGAGTAGACTTCCAGCAGTCCTACAGCAGAGGGGCCTGACTGTTAGAAGGAAAACTAAGAAACGAAAGAAATAACTTCATCATCAACAAACAGAATGTCCACTCAGAGACCCCATCTGAAAGTCACCAAATATAAAGACAACAGGTAAATAAATCCACAAAGATGGGAAGAAACCAGTGCAAAAAGGATGAAAACACCCAAAGCCAGCACACCTCTCTGCCTCCAAGGGATCACAACTCCTCAATAGCAAGGGAACAAGGCTGGACAGAGAACAAGTCTGACGAATTGACAGAAACAGGTTTCAGAAGGTGGGTATTAAGAAACTTCTCTGAGCTAAAAGAACATGTTCTAATCCAATGCAAAGAAACTAAGAACTTTGCAAAAAGGTTTGATGAAATGCTAACGAGAATAAACAGCTTAGAAAGGAACATAAATGAAGTGATGGAGCTAAAAAACACAACACAAGAATTTCACAAAGCATACACAAGTTTCAATATCTGAATTGACCCAGCAGAATAAACGATATCAGAGGTCAAAGATCAACTCAATGAAATAAAATTAGAAGGCAAGATCAGAGAAAAAAAGACTAAAAAGAAATGAACAAAGCCTCCAAGAAATATGAGATTATGTGAAAAGACCTAATCTACATTTGATAGGTGTACCTGAATGTGATGGAGAGAATGAAACCAAGCTGGAAAACACTCTTCAGGATATTATCCAGAAAAACTTCCCAAACCTAGCAAGGCAGGCCAATATTCAAGTCCAGGAAATTCAGAGAACACCACAAAGACATTCCTCAAGAAGAGCAACCCCAAAGCACATAATAATCATATTCACCAGGGTTGAAATGAAGGAGAAAATCCAAAGGGCAGCCAGAGAGAAAGGTCGGGTTACCCACAAAGGGAAGCCCTTCAAACTCACAGCAGATCTCTCCACAGAAATCCTGCAAGCCAGAAGAGAGTGGGGGCCAATATTCAACATCCTTAAAACTAAGTTTCATAACTGAAGGAGAAATAAAAGCTTTTAGAAACAAGTAATTACTCAGAGATTTCATCACCACCAGGCCTGCTTTACAAGAGCTCCTGAAAGAAGCATTAAACATACACAGGAACAACCAGTACCTGCCACTCCAAAAACATACCAAATGGTAAAAAGCATTGACACAATGAAGAAACTGCATCAACTAATGGACAAAGAAACCAGCTGGCATCAAAATCATGGGATCAAATTGACACATAACAAGATTAACTCTAAATGTAAATGGGCTAAATGCCCCAATCAAAAGAAATAGACTGGCAGATTTGATAAAAAGCCAAAACCCATCAGTGTGCTGTATCCAGGAAACCCATCTCACATGCAAGGATACATATAGGCTCAAAATAAAGGGATGGAGGAAGATTTATCAAGCAAAAGGAGAGAAAAAAAAAGCAGGAGTTGCAATTCTAGTCTCTGATAAAATAGACTTTAAACCAACAAAGATCAAAAGAGACTAAGAAGGACATTACATAATGGTAAAAGGATCAATGCAACAAGAAGAGTTAACAATCCTAAATATATACGCACCCAATACAAGAACACCCAGACACATACAGCAAGTTCTTAATGACTTACAAAGAGACTTGGACTCCCACACAATCATAGTGGGAGACTTTAATACTCCACTGTCAATATTAGACAGATCAATGAGACCGAAAATTAACAAGGATATACAGGGCTTGAACTCAGACCTGGACCAAGCAAACCTAGTAGACATTTACAGAACTCTCTACCCTAATTACACAGAATATATATTCTTCTCAGCACCTCATCACACCTACTGTAAAACTGACCACATAATTGGAAGTAAATCACTCCTCAGCAAATGCAAAAGAATGGAAATCATAACAAACAGTCTCTCAGACCACAGTGCAATCAAGTTAGAACTCAGAATTCAGAAACTAACTCAGAACCACACAGCTTCACGGAAACTGAACAACTGGCTCTTGAATGTTGACTGGAAAACAATGAAACGAAGGTAGAAATAAAGATGGTCTTCAAAACCAATGAGAACAAAGACACAACATACCAGAATCTCTGGGACACATTTAAAGCAGTGTCTAGAGGAAAATATATAGCAATAAATGCCCACAT
>CAUYQU010026719.1:0-136245 GCA_963574635.1 Cheracebus regulus | reverse complement strand
GTCTCTCAGACCACAGTGAAATCAAATTAGAACTCAGGATAATTTTTACTATTATAATTTTTATAAGGCTTTTCTGTAATTCACAAATTTTCTAATATATACTTTATGATTAGTGAAATAATTCTTATAATATTCCTTTTTGTAAACTTTGTTACAAAATTTATTATAACCTTTTAAAATGATATTCCTTTTTGTTTTTCTCTGAGATACTCTAGCTAATGGTGTTATGACAGAGGTTATCAACAAACACCATATTCCATTCCTGAGCATCTATATTCTTGAGTTTCTATCAACAGAGAGCAAAGTAGCAACCATTTCTTAAGAAAATGCTAAGATGGACATCTGCATTTCAAGTAATTTTCATCCAAGAGGTCACACATTAGGAGTAAAATCTATATGGAATTTTGAACAAGCATAGCATCCAATAGCCTTATTTGATTAAAAAAAATACACACATAAAAAAATTTGAATACTAAATACCCCTTAGAAATTTTTACGTGGTCACAAATGTAAGCCTACTTCTCATTTATTCAGTAGATTAGGTAACTCCCCTCTTTGTTATGAGCCCAGTTTTCTAGAGGTGGACCAGACTCCATCATATGTACGTTCCTCAGCTATTTGGGCTCTCTAAATGAAAAGCCACAGCCACTGGATAGAAGAATGCAAGAAGGAATGCCAACTTGAGGAGCAAGGTGTGTTGAGTTCAAGCATTGCTTTGGAGAATCTGCTCCTTCACCTGTTGGCTTACAGTGTTGGGATGACCTGGGGCAGCAGCAGAAGCTTAGACTATTATGATTGGATGAATCTGAGCTGTCCTTCATCCCAAGTCCTTAATTTATAAGTAAGGAACTGGAAAATCAGTCACACAGTTAGCTGCAAGCAATGACAGCATTGGAGAGAAATCAGCCTGTGTACAGCTCAATTTCTTCTGAGTTCCTTAGAGGACAAACTCCAGCAGCTACTTCTAGAAAATGTAGACAGCACATTCAGCAAATCTCCTGAGCTGGTGGAACATTTTCACATAGGGAAGGCCTCCCTCCACATGACTTGCAAAGATTGAGTGGATTTTGAATGAACATTCTTCTAATCTTACATTAGGCTTTATTTTGGTTTAAAAAAAATCTGCCATGTGTAAGGGCACCAGTGTCCGCCAATATTGTTGTATAAAATAACATACTATTAATCCTTCCTGTTTGTCTTTTAATCAGAACTAAGAGGGATGCTGGATGATGAATGTGTGAGTCATACTTACTTCATAATTCTATAAATCTGAATTTTTATTTTTTTAAATAAAAATTACACACAAACCAAAAAGGGTAATACTCTAAAACAGACATGGAGATACTCTACTTAGGTTTCCCAGGGAAATACAATTTGAGAAAACAATTTTAGCAACAAAAACACATGGGCATGGTATACTCATGTTTATTGATTATTATTTTTCCTCTTAAAACAGCTATGATGAGGCATGTTTAAAACACCTTCTCTCGTGTACTGTCTAGTTTCACATAAGTTCTGTGGGATAACACTGAATCCAGAACTCAGATATAATGAGGAAGTGATAAAACTGCTTTCGGTACACCAGAGAATAGCACAGAGGTCCAAAGAGGTCTTCCTTAGATGCACATCAGTTTAAATTTATTTATGCTTTACCCTTTTTTTTTTTTAATAGTCATTTCAAATGCCTTGGTGAAACCAACATCCTCTGCAACATCTCTCTCAGAATAGTTCATCCTGGTAAGTCTGCAAAAATCAAAACACCAATATCTGAGTTTGCTCCTCTGGGTTTTCATTATTACTTCTGTGACTACTTTTTTTTGTCTGTGTTCACTTTCAATTGACAAATAATAACTGTATATGTTTATAGAATAAATTTGACAATTCAATATAAAATGATAACTAGTGACTATTGCTGTGATGACATCCCTGCTTGTTTATTGGCTCTGATAGAACTTTGCAGGGGAATGGTTGCAAGTAAAAAATCTGTAATGCTAGGTATTTAATTTTTCTACATAAAATGCATTTTTTTCTTATTAATATTTTAAAGATTACTTATAGTGATCTGCATCCTGTCATAAATTTCTTTCTATATACCATGTGGTAATTAATATTTCCCAGACAGCTATGCGCTGTCTTAGTATATTTTCATCTACTTTCAATTTCCTTCTAGTGATGTTTGTCCCTCTCCTCCCATGTGAAGTGAAGTTTAACAACATGGTTGGTGTGCAACCTCCAAACTCTGTCTTCCCATGGTAGATGCTGTTAAGTTCTCTGCTCAGCTCTTTTCTTTCTGGCTCTCACATGCACAGATATAGGGTCAACCAAAATATGAGGAGAGATAAGCAGACATGTTGGTTTTCCTCCTGTTTCTTCCTTTTCTTCATGCCCTCACCATTCTCACCTATGGTGGCTGCCCCGAACTTCACCACTGACTGCTCGGCTAAGAGCGTGGATTTTGCTAGGGTCTCTCTGACTGTGACAAAGGAAAGTGGAATATCCTTGGAGCAAATGTTGAATGCATGTAGATTTCACTGTGGTTTTCTTCCTTTGAGAGTCAATCTCCTCTAGTTTATGCTAATTTTTTAGTAACTTTCATGTTCATTAAACAATATTATTATATATTTTAGAGAGTTTATAACTATTATTGGCTAGAGAGTTATTTCAATACAAGAAATTCCTTTATTATTAGAAGGCATATTTCCTTAATATTGTTGCTGTAATATTTCTGCATTAAAATGCAGAAATTTTATTGATATAAGAAGTGTAGTCTATTCTCACCATTTATGGTAGTTATATTCTACAAAGTCACCACAGACGCCGAATTAGTGAAAACTTAACCATTGTTCCTAGCGGAAGTATAGAGTTAGGTTCCTGGGGGCCTGCATTTTTATGCAGTCAATATATAATTTTGTTTTCTGTGTGTTTCTGTTTAAAGATACCACATTTATTATATATTGTTGATTCATTAATATTGAACTCACAGCCAACAACATTACAACTCATGCAGCATAACTCACGCAAGATAACTCACGCCTGCATGAGGTTTAAGATGCATTTTCTCCATAGGGTACATCACAGCCTTTTTGTCTGTAGGAGTGACATTTCAGCATTATGCTTGGGGCACATTTTAATGTGCAGCAAAATCAGCACAGAAGTGTGGAACTAAATAGACTACAAAAGGTCACTTTTCTACAGCAGAAAAGTTAAAACAGCAAGGCATAATGCCATTTCATTCAACCTCAGCTGACAATGAACATTTTGAATGACTCAAATGTTTCACTGTCTTTTGCATGCCCATGAATGACCACTGATTCAAGTGTTCATTTTGAGGTTGTAGCTAAATTTTGGTGAGTTCAATTCCTTAAATTTCTTTTTCTCATTTTATATAGCTTCTTTTGTTATGTTTCAAATTCATTGATTTTTCTTACAGTATTTATTTTTTGTTAATAGCATCCAGTGTATTGTTCTTATTTCTATTACATTTTTGTTGGATTCCCGATGTTATGAATTTTATGATTCTGAGTTCTGAATATCCGCTATGACTTGAGAGCGTGGTGGCCTTGGGCAGGCATACAAGCAGACACACTCTCTGAGAGTCAGCTAGGACCTTTGGCAGCTTGGTTTTATGTATCTTTCAGGACATGTCTGAAATAGACTTTAACTTTAGGCTATTTTATCTCTACTTTTTTTGATGAGGGGGACTTCTACTGATTTTCTGGGGACTCTACAAAAATGCCCTGTGCAGTCAACAAGATATCTTCATACTGGGTGGTAGGAACTCAAATGATTCTCACCACCATGTGGGGATTTTCAGTTCCCAACTATAGTAATTATCTGAATTTGGCAGTAGTCCTTTTCCCCAGCTTAATGATGCATGGGCAGAGGAGCATTCAAAGACCCAAGGGAGGACTTTCTCCCTCAACATGAGTACAGGCTGAATATTCCTTATCCAAAATATTTGGATTTTTACAAAACTAGTTTTTCTCATACTCTTTATTAAGTATGTCAGCATTTCCCTACTAATTTGCAAAGTTGACTATCTTTCCACCCATAGTGTGCTCTCTTCATTTAGTTAGCTCATATTTTATGACTGTTAATAATGTTTTATAATTTTGCCCACAAAATTATTGCACTACTATTGGTAAATTGAATCCTTAATGGTATGTATGCTCTTTGTTGTTTTTTGTAAATGATATTTTTTAAAATTAGATTTTCTGTTTGTTGATGGTTTATTAGAATGCAATCCATTTTTATATATTGATTTTATAACTAGCAACATTCCAATTGTTTTTTATTAACTTCAATAATTTAGCTCTAGTTTCTCTAGGGCTTTCTATGCATACAAACATATCGACTCTTCAAGTCCTTAATATTTGCTTCTTCATTCTTGCTTCACAGTGCTGTCTTAGACACCCAGAAATGAACTAAAAATATGTAGTGAGAGGAAGCATTTTGTTCTTGTTACTGACTTCGAAAAATTCTATCTTTCTGTAATTAAATACCAAGTTTGTCATAAGTTTTTATCTTTATTACAATAAAAAATTTCTGTCCTTATACTTTTTAGAAAAGCTTTATTTTTGAATGTTTACTGAATTTAATTAAATACATTTACTATATGTCTTAAGTTGATTGTTTTCGATGTACATTTTTCTGTCTCAATAGTAGATTTTTAAATGTTCATCATCCTTGCATTCTTGGCATAAACCCACTGTGTTTATGCCATATTTATAAAAATACATAACTGGATTTAGTTTGCTAAGATATTTAATGTTCTTGTTGCTATGGTCAACAGTGAGATTAGTCTGTAAAATTTCTTTCTTATAATGTTCTTGTCCCTGTTTTAAGTAACTTCATTCCTAGATTTCAGAACAGGCTTTCTATTTCCAGTCCTTTAAACAATTTTTTAAATGTTAGAATGTCTGTTCTTTGAATTACTGTTAGAATTTTCATCTAAAACTGTCTGACTCTGAAAAACATTTTGTTTTGATTTGCTTTGGTTTTGGTGAATTTTCAAATATGAATTCTATACTTTCATATAGTTTATTCTGCTTTTGATCTTGAGTTACTTTTAGTGTTATATTATAGTTCCTCTACCCCAGGACATTTTTAGTTTCACTTTATTTTCTAATTTGTTTTACTACACTGCTCCTTTTAATTTCTCATTTTTAAAAACATTATAAATTTATACATTTAAAATTTGTTTTACTTTATTATTCTTGCTAAATGTTTTCCATTTTATTAATTTTTTCCCAAATAACTTACCTTATTGGGCTTTTATCTCTTTTTTAAAAATTAATTTTTTGGCCAGTTGCAGTGGCTTACCCCTGTAATACCTTTAGGAGGCCTAGGCATTTTAGGAGGCCTAGGTGGGTGGATTGCTTGAGTCCAAGAGTTTTAGACCAGCCTGGGGAACATGGCAAAACTCTGTCTCTTCAAAACGTACAAAAATCCCTGGAGATGGTGGCTCATGCCTGTAGTCCCAACTGCTCTTGAGGCTGAGGTGGGAGAACCCTGAGTCCAGGAGGCAGAGGTTGCAGTGAGCCAACGTCACACCACTGTACTCCAGCCTGGATGACAGAGTGAGACCTCATCTCCAAAGGAAAAAAAAAAGACAAATCATTATTTATTTATATTATGAACTTCCACTTGTTTTTTTGTAACTTTCCAATGCTTTCTTCATTTGTGTTCATTTGTTCTTTTTTTTTACTTCTTGAGTTCAATAATAATATTTTCTCTCATTCTTTTTTGCTGATGTTAATATATTTCTAAATATTTCTATAGTTCTTTGTTTCAAGAATTAGTACTGTTAATATCCATTTCTAGATATAGTCTAATTTTCATTATACTCTTCTTAGTGGTATAAGTTCTATATACTTTTATTGGAAATTTCTTAACATATAAATTATTTCTTTAAATAAATTATAATTTAATTGCATGTGGATAGAAGAAGTAGTCTGTGAATTTTATTGTGATTGGTTTTTCTGGTCTACATAACATAATAAATATTAGTAACTGTTCCAATGTTAGTGTTTCAGGGTAAATGGTTCTGTACATGTTTTAAACATCTTTGTTTTATAATTGCAGCATTAAGCTATTCTTGTCATGTTAAATATTCCATATATTTAGGTCTCGATTTCTGAAACAGGTTCTCTTAGTAACCTCCCACAATAATAATACATTTAGTCCCACAAAGGGACTAAGACACCGGTTTAAATTTTTCTATTCCTTGATTTTCTGCTGCTGTGTGTTTTGCCTTTTGGATGTGATTCTTACAAAGAAGACATGGATGATTTTTGGAAAAAATGCAATCTGATGATCTATGTGCTCTGTAGATCACCTATATTAATTTACTTATAGGTCACTTATATTAATTTGATTATTGATTTAATCAGGTTTTTTTCTATCTTTTTCTTTATACTTACTCTTTTTCTATGTTCTCTTTTTCTCCTAATTAGCCTTTTTCCGGGGACTGGGTGACTGAGTTTTAGTTATTTATTTGTATACCTTTTCCTTAAATTCTTATTATTTTCCTCAACTGTTTTGGAAGTTTTAAAGTTTATTTTTTTTTAACTTCTATTATTACCCTTAACATTTTAACATTCATACTTCATTTAGTAAATCCATAGTTAATTAAATATCTAGCTTATTTCCAAGCCACATTTTCTTAGAATCATTGGAATTTAGAATCATTTACTCTAACTACTGCACCCATCTTACTTATTATTTGTGCCCACGTTTTTGGTTTTCTTTTTTCCTCCAAATTTATCATTATCATTAAGAGCAAAGGCATGCACCATTTGTTTAGATTTGCCTACTGTTTTATAGCTCATTTGCACAGTGTTTTATTTTGAATCTTACTTCTTTTAGTTTTAAAATACTTCTTGAAGTAGTTTTATAGGTTTCTTCAGTTTTCTCACATATTAATATAAACTATTGCTTTGTTTTAATTTGAAACCTTTATTTTAGCCTTATTCTTGTTCAATAATTTAGCTGGGTGTAACATTCTAAGTGGACACTTTCAATCAGTATTTTAAAGATATTGCTTCATTAGAGGACACTTTAATGTGAATTTTTAGAGCTTGCTTTCTTCCTTGTAAGTAATCTGCCTTTTTTTTTCCTATTTGCTTTTAATATCTTCTTCCTGATTTTGTTTTTTTGTAGTCTCATTGTAAAATAGTATGAGCAGATTTATTTTTTATTTATGCTGATTAGGACTTCTTGTTTTCTTGAATCTGAAGATATAATATTTAAGTCTGAAAATGATCAGCTACTAGTCTTTTGATAGTTCATCGCCTCATCCCTTCTTTCTGTAAATTTAATTATTTGTTGGAATTTCTCATTGCATTCACCATGTCTCTTAACCTCACTTTCGCATGTGACATGTCTTGGCTTTCTGTGATTGACCGTGGAGATTTTTTGATTGATCCTTACTTCTTCTCTACACCTCTAAAATTATTGTCTAATCTGATATTACTCTAGATGGTGCAAGTTTCTGATTGTCTTTATAGAAGTCAGCTCTGTATAGTTATTTTCCCATCGATTGTATTTTATAATATCTTGTTATTCTCATCTGTTGAATTCCATTGTTTTCTTTAATAATTTATAACAAACATTTTAATTCTTTACCTAAAATTGTATATACTTGTTTTGGAAAGAAATTAAGTTGTTTAGGCCATTCTTTGTGTTGGTATAAAGAAATACCTGAGACTGGATAGTTTGTTAAGAAAAAATGTTTAACTGGCTCATGGTTCCATAGGCTTTATAGGAAGCATGTTACTGGCATCCGCATCTCATGAGGGCCTGAGGAAGCTCTTACTCATGGCAGAAGGTGAAGCAGCATAGGCATATTATGCGGCAGGAATGCCAGGAAGACAGAGTCACAGGGAAGGTAGAACACACTTTTAAACAAATGTATTTCACGTGGACTCAAGAGACAACTCACTTATCATCAAGGGGCTAAGCCATTTGATATAGTTTGTCTCTGTGTCCCCACCCAAATCTCACCTTGAATTATATTTCCATAATCTCCACATGTTGTGAGAGGGGCCTGGTGGGAGATAATTGAATCATGGAGGTGGTTTTCCCCATACTGCTTTCACGGTAGTGAGTAAGTCTCATGAGATCTGATGTTTTTATCAGGGGTTTCTGCTTGTGTGTCTTCCTCATACTCTTTTTGCCTGCTGCCATCCACATAAAGTGTGACTTGTTCCTCCTTGCCTTCGGCCATGATTGTGAGGCTTCCCCAGTCACGTGGAACTGTAAGTCCAATAAAACCTCTTTCTTTTGTAAATTGCCCAGTCCCAGGTATGCCTTTATCAGCAGTGTGAAAAAGGAATAATACAGAAAATTGGTACCAGTAGAGTGGGGCATTGATGAAAAGATGCCCAAAAATGTGGAAGTGACCTTGTAACTTGGCAACAGGCAGAGGTTGGAACAGTTTGGAGGGCTCAGAAGTAGAAAGGAAAATGTGGAAAAGTTTGGAACTTCCTAGAGACTTGTTGAATGGCTTTAACCAAAATGCTGATAGTAATATGAACAATAAGGTCCAGGCTGAGGTGGTCTCAGAAGGAGATGAGGAACTCGTTGGGAACCGAAATAAAGGTAACTCTTGTTGTGTTTTAGCAAAGAGACTGGCAGCATTTTGCTCCTGCTCTAGAGATTTGTGGAACTTTGAAGATGAGAGAGATGATTTAGAGTATCTGGTAGAAGAAATTTCTAAGCAGCAAAACATTCAAAAGGTAACTTGGGTGCTGGTAAAGGCATTCAGTTTTATAAGGGAAGCAGAGAATAAAAGTTCAGAAAATTTGCAGCCTGACAATGTGATAAGAAGGAAAAACCCATTTTCTGAGGAGAAATTCAAGCTGGCTACAGAAATTTGTATAAGTAAGAAGGAGCCAATTGTTAATCACCAAGATAATGAGAAAAATGTCTCCAGTGCATGTCAGAGGTCTTCATGGCACCCCCTCCCATTACAGGCCTGGAGGCCTAGGAGGAAAAAGTGGTTTTGTGGGCTGTGCTCAGAGTCCTCAAGCTGTGTGCCGGATAGGGACTTGGTGTCCTGTGTCCCAGCTGCACCAGCCACAGCTGAAAGGGGCCAATGTAGAGTTCGGGCTGTGGCTTCAGATGGTGCAAGCCTCAAGCTTTGGCAGCTTCCACGTGGTGTTGAACCTGTGGGTGCACAGAAGTCAAGAATTGAGGTTTGGGAACTTCTGCCTAGATTTCAGAAGATATATGGAAATGCCTGGATGCCCAAGCAGAAGTTTGCTGCCAGGGAGGGGCTCTCATGGAAAACCTCTGCTAGGGCAGTGCAGAAGGAAAGTGTGAGTCAGGAACCCCCCCCCCGCCACCTAGTCCCTACTGGGGCACCACCTAGTGAAGCTGTGAGAAGAGGGCCACCGTCCTCTAGATCTCAGCATGGTAAATACAGTGACAGCTTGCACTATGCACCTGGAAAAGCCATAGATACTCAATGCCAGCCAACGAAACAGCCAGGAGGAAGGCTATACCCTGCAAAGTCACAGAGGCAGAGCTGCCAAAAATCATGGGAACCTCCCTCTTGCATCAGCTTGACCTGGATGTGAGACATGAAGTCAAAGGAGATCATTTTGGAGCTTTAAGATTTGACTGTTTTGCTGGATTTCAGACTTGCATGGGGCCTGGGGCCCCTTTGTTTTGGCCAATTTTTCCCATTTGGAATGGCTGTATTTATCTGATGTCTGTACCCCCATCGTATCTAGGAAATAACTAGCTTGCTTTTGATTTTACAGATTCATAGGCAGAAGGAACTTGCCTTGTCTCAGATGAGACTTTGGACTGTGGACCTTTGAGTTAATGCTGAAATGAGTTAAGACTTTGGGGAGCTTTTGGGAAGGTATGATTTGTTTTGAAATGTGAGGACATGGGATTTGGAGAGGCCAGGGGCAGAATGTTATGGTTTGGCTCTGTGTCTCCACCCAATCTCAGCTTGAATTGTATTCCCATAATTCCCACATATTGTAGGAGGGACCCGGTGAGAGATAAGTGAGTCATGGGGACAGTTTCCCCCACACTGTTCTCGTGGCAGTGAATAAGTCACATGAGATTTGATGGTTTCACCGGGGGTTTCTGCTTTTGTGTCTTTCTCATTTTGTATTCTATTTGCCTGCTGCCATCCATGTAAGACAGGATTTGCTCTTCCTTGCCCTCCACTATGACTCTGAGGCTTCTGCAGCTATGTGGAACTGTAAGTCCAATTAAACCTCTTTCTTTGGTAAATTGCCCATTCTCGGGTATGCCTTTATCTGCAGTGTGAAAACAGACTTAACACACAATTCATGAGGGATCTGCCCCCTGATACAAACACCACCCACCAGGCCCCACCTCCAACACTGAGGATTACATTTCTACATGAAATTTGGAGGGGACACACATCCAAACCATATCACTAATTATATTGCATTTTAGGGTTTTTTTCTTCTAATTTGGAATGTTTTTTGTCTGCTATATTTTGCATTTCTGGATTTTGCAGTTTTATTTGGTAGAAACTTATCAATACAAGTACTAGATTAATAGTGTTTTTCTCTCCCAGAGAATTTGTATTTGCCTTTGTCATGTTCCCCAATATTATAACAGGCTAGAAACTTCTTTACTTCTTGCCTTGGTGGCTTCTAGTTTATGAAAATATAGGCTCAAATCATAAATCCATGCTTGAGTTGAGTGAGCAGTCACTGGTTATACATTCTCAGGACACATTCATTTCATCCTAGATTCTAGGTCTGTATAACTTCTCTTGTTATTTCTTTTCCACATGTGTATATCTTTCTTGTCCTCTATTTTAGTGAGACTGTAACTTTCAAGGTTCCAGCTTGGTTTAGGAGATTTGGCTCAACTCCTTGTCTTTTGAGGATGAAACACATGTCTCTTGTATCCACACGACAATACAAAATCTCCATGGTTACTAAGGTCAGAAAGTACCCCTATGGCAGGCACAGCTCCAATTCTATCACTCCTTGTTCAGACTTTTCTGCAAGAAATCTGGAGAGTTCTCATAAAGTTCAATTAGTCTATCTATAAGTTCAAGAGAATTTATTTCTACAAATGTTGCAACATTATTACAGACTGATCAGGCCACATATAATCAGAAACGGAAGATTATAATACAGTAATATATTCTAATTTTGACATGTTTTATTCCATCCTGTCTTTAGCTACTTCCAGCTTCCTGGACATCTCAGTTTGTTATTTTTATTATCTTACCTTTCATTTAATTTTTAATTGAAACTAGGTTCTTTCTTTCTTTTTTCTTTTTTTTTTTTGAGACAGTTTCCCTCTTGCTGCCCATGCTGGAGTGCTGTGGTGTGATCTCAGCTCACTGCAACCTCTGCCTCCAGGGTTCAAGTGATGCTCCTGCCTTGGCCTCCTGAGTAGCTGGGATTACAGACATGCGCCACCATGCCTAGCTACTTTTTTGTATTTTTAGTAAGACGAGATTTCACCATGTTGGCCAGGCTGGTCTCAAATTCCTGACCTCAAGTGATTCAACTGCCTTGGCCTCCCAAATTGCTGGGATTACATGCATGAACCACTGTGCCCAACCACTTGGTTCAATTTTTGAATAAAAATTTTGGTTTGACAAAGTTTTATAGAGAAAATGTTCATGAAGAGAATAAAGAAATACCACAAATCTTTAACTCGGATTCACTCACTGTTTGCATGAGAACCTCATTCTATGTTTTCCATGTATCCATCTGTTTATCTGTCTATATGTTTATTTCAAATCACTGAAAGTAAGTTCTAGACATTCCACGTTCTAGACATTCTACATCTTTGCTTCTAAATACTTCAATTTAAATTTTCACTAAGTTAGGAAATACTTTGCACTAAAGTAAGGAAAGCAGTTGGGTGAGTGTTGATATTACTTATATAGAAAATAACGGAAGAAGTATACCTTTGAAAAAATACTGAGCCTGAGGTACCTACACAGATATTCAAGAGCCTCTTCAATTTACAGATTCTAAGCTCAGGAGACAAGTCTGGGTTGTAAAATGATTTACTGGAAATCAGAAGGAGAATGAGTGGTGTAAGCCATTTGAGTGGATGAGACCGCTGAGTAAGAAGAGAAAGAGTAGGCCTGGGAAACAAAAATATTAAGCCCAAGGTTGACTAGAATAAGGAAGATGAACCAAGGAGGGTCGAGTTCTTAGAAGGGCACGGCAGCTGTGCAGGAACTGTCAAAGCAGAAGAGAATGCTTTCTAGGACGGCTCTATGTCACAGGAAGACTAGACTTCCCTCCCAAACATGTGATCCACATTTGGAATGGAATATACACAAAAAACAACAGTGGAGGTGGTGAGGGATGGTTCTATGTTGAAATAAGTTTCAGAAATGACAAGTTTTAAAACATCAAACCGTTCTTTAAGAGCATAAAATATGAAATATCTTAAATTGGGTAAGCCATAGAAATCCCTCAGGGAACCCCCTTTGTTAGTGGCACCCCAAATACCAAGGAGAACTCTCTCAGGGCTGGTAAATGGTGTTTGGGATGAACATTCTATAACCTCGCTCTCAAGTCAGGCTCAAAGGATTTCTCCTCAAGGCCCTTAAGTTATGTCTTTAGCTCCTTCTAGAGCGTGATGTGACACAATTCATACTCTGTGGGATTAGCAGTAATTGTCACCTTCTCACCCCCATGTCCCCCTAACATACACACACACACACACACACACACACACACACACACACACACACAGTCACACAAGTTATGGCTTCCTTTTCAAAGGAAAGATGAGCCACTTCTTTGCTTCCCACAGATGAGCTTCTTGGCCTTCAGCTTCAAGGGAGAGACAGAGCTCAGGGAGATGGTTTGGAGAAGGCAAGTCCTTCCTCAGAAATTTGTCTTCTCAAGGTAGAAGAACCCAAAGACAGACACACATTTGCACTGTGTTCTTCTGAAGTTAGGACATGCCTCAGCGAGGAGCTAATGAGAATCCAGATATTACTATACTGTCCCAGACAGCTGATTCTTTAATCTATTCTTGAAATGAATAGAACCTACTTGTGTTTTTACTGTTCTCAAAGGCAATGGGAATATTCTTGGATTTCGAGTGGACAGACATGCGTGGCAATTTCTCTAAGGGCTGTCAGGCAGACAGAGGTAACTGTATCACTCAGTTACCCACTCACATGCTCTGTTTTTACTGAGCACCAATCCTTGCACTAAGCATTGAAATACAAATATTTAATACAAAAATAAGCCCATGCCCTCCAGGTGCTCACATTCTAGAGGAATGCACAGACAGGCAGTGGACAGTTATGCCTCCTGTCCTCCAAGCTGTGACAGCGGTGACTGCAGGCACTGGGGCGCCTGGGAGCAGTGCAGAACCAGCTTGTCATCTCTTCCTGCTCACCTTCAGCAATGCAGGTGCAGGTAACTCTGGAAAGCCATGTGGGAAGAGCTGCAGGGAGCAAAGCTGAGCTTCTTTGTTGGAGGGAGCTGCATCTCCAGAAAACAGGATGGGCAAGCCTCGTAAGGGAAATGAAACAAGCCTTCCCATGCTTCCTGAAGACAGCGACTCTGAAGGAGGGAAAAATAAAGGATGGGGGAGTTGAGAGAGGTTCAGAGTAATTTTGGGAAGAGCATAGAAGGATTTCAGTGACTCTAGTGGAGTCAGTTTGGTCTGTTTTTGAATCTTGGAAAGGGTGAGTTTTGAAAAGGGGAGGAGCAGTTCTATCGGGAAGCCTGTGCAGGGATGTACATGACATGCAGAAGCGGGAGAGGCCATGGAGAGCAGAGGGTGGCACAGCAGGTTCCCATGTTGGAAGTGAATAACTTTAATTGCATTTAACAGAAAATTTTAGCAGCAGGTAACAGGTTGGTTAATTAGCCATCTAATAGCCAAGATTAGGGTTTTATTAAATTTTAGAGGCTGTACTCAGACACTGTTAAACCCTGTCAGAAGAAATCAAGATCAAAATGAGTCCTGTCGAAGACAATTCTTCATTTCTCTGGACATGTTCACTGAAGCCCAGACGTATCAGAAACACGGAAGTGTTTCAAAAGTCACTCCAGTTGCAGGAAGTTGGTGAGGGAAGAGTTGACTGAGAACAAGGATACAGATGGAAGAAATTTAAAAATAGACAAATTGATTCAGTGGGACAGGTTAAGGACTCTTAAAATCTCAAGGATCCAGGAAGAACATGGAGACAGATGAGGGCTGTGTAGGTCCCTTCATCCTTGGTTTGAGCTTGTGGATGGTCAATATAACCATGCACTCACTCACACAGTCTGCTTTTACTGAGCACCAAGCCTCATGCTAAGCATCGACATACAAAGATGTGTTACAAAAATAAGCCCATGCCCTTCAAGCACCCACATTCTAGAGGAATATGCACCTCTAGAATGTACCTGCTGCCCTCAGAGCTGTCACAGAGGTGAACGCAGGGGCTGGTGGGCCTGGGAGCAGTGCCTAACCAGCTCAGGGCTGGGTTGGAGGAAGCACAAGGCCGACTCCACGCCAGCTCTCTATAGCAGTCAGTGCCTGGGTCCTTCCTCTCCAGTAAGGCTCTACCCTGGGGACCTGGAAGGGTAATGCCTTGCCTTTACACTAATGTGTCAGTACAGATGACAGAAACAGACCTTTTCCTCGGGGTGCATTCTGGTACAATGCACGTGGAAAGAGATCACAGAGCATGAGAGGGTGAGAGCAGGGTGTTGAGAAGGGTGTGGAACCGGGACCACGCTGCAGCAGGGAACAATCCCAGGTGAAACCACTGGGCTGCTGTGCCGCAAGGTCTAGACGCAGGACGGCATCTGCGCCTCATAGTATGTGAGTATCCTAACCTGTTAACTATCCCATGATATCACATGGAAAAGGAGATTTTATTTTAACCTGAGGTGTCTGAAGTGATCTGGGCTTTTACTCATTTATTTCTATTGATTTTATTATTTTGAGACCGGGTGTGCTGTGTCACACAGGCTGGAGTGCAGTGGCTCACAGATGGCTCCCTGCAGCCTCAAACTCTTCTTGAGAATGACTGAGATGAGAGCTCAAGCCATTCCCCCATCTCAGCCTCCCAGGTATCTGGGACTACAGGTGTGTGCCACCACACCAGCCTAATTTTTAAAACATTTTGTAGAGGAAGAGCTGTCACTATGTTTCCCAGACTGGTCTCAAACTCCTGGTCTCAAATGATCCCCACTCCTCAGCCTCCCCAGAATGCTGGGATTCTAGGGATGAGCCACAGTGCTGGCCTGGGCTTTTCATTGTCTTTGTTCCTGTTGTTTCCCCTACCAAGGACACTTACCCAGTTCTGGGAAGTCTTCCTATCATGGACTTTCATTATTATTATTATACTTTAAGTTCTGGGGTATATGTGCAAAATGTGCAGGTTTGTTACACAGGTATACATGTGCCATGGTGGTTTGCTGCACCCTTCAACCTGTCATCTGTGTGAGGTATTTCTCCTAATGCTATTCCTCTCCAATCCCACCACACCCTGACAGGCCCCGGTGTGTGATGTTCCCCTCCCTGTGGCCATGTGTTCTCATGTTCAACTCCCCCTTATAGTGAGAACATGCAGTGTTTGGTTTTCTGTTCTTGTGTTAGTTTGCTGAGAATGATGGTTTTCAGCTTCATCCACATCCTTGGTGGTTCCAGACCCCTGCCCTGAGGGTCTCCGCTGACTGACTGGGGTGGGGAGTCCTCAGGGATGCTCCCCTCTCTGTGGAATTCAAAGTGACTGCTTCCTCCCTAGGTGCTAGGGCCATCGATGCCCGAGCAACATAAAACCAGAACTCTGCTCAGAGCTCTGCATTGGCTCACCCTCTACCGCTCAGCTGGGCTCCCTCCTACTTTCTCCTTCAGTTATTTTTTATTTTTAAGGCCTGTGCATCTCATTCTCTGTACTAGATTTATTAATATCATCTCCTGACTTCTACTTCTTTTACAAAAGCAACGCTTCATTTTTCTTCCTGTCCTACTCTTTGCAATTTCCTTGAAGAATGGCTCAAACAGAGATCCCTGTACTTCTGCTTGTCATTCATTGGGTCTTTTCCATTCAGTTTTTCTCTACTTGGGCAAGTATTTATTCAGTGCCCACTGCAGGAGTTACTAAAAAAGGAGTGGTTGAGCTAAATGCACACACAGACATACTTGGAAATAAGCACTATAGCCAAAAAAGAGTTGTAAGGTAATAAGCAGAGATACATGATTGTCACTTAAATAAATGTTGCCGGTAATAGTTATTGTACGTAAAGTAGTCCAAAAATTGTTCATGGATGATTTATTTTGAGTTCCTGAGACAGGGTTTGAGCCAAGAATTCAGAAAGTTTATCTAGGAAGAGCAGAAATCACCGGCTGAGACTGGGGAAGTGGGAGAGAAAAGGGGAGGCAGTCAGCAAAGTGTTCGTCATCAAACCAGCTACCTTGGAGGAAAACGGGAGCTTAGTCCCAAGGAGACACCTGGGAAGATTAGTGAAACTTGCGTCTCGCCTTTCCTCTGCTCTTTCATTAGCTGCCAGGCATGACAGGCAAATCACTGCCTCACAGAGCTGGAGCTTTCTTACGCGCAGATCATGGGATCCTTCCAGCTCTGAAATGTAATGAAAATTCACTTAACATAAAAACCACCAGCCGGGTGCATGGCTCATGACTGTAATTTTAGCACTTTGGGAGGCTGAGGAGTCGATCTCCTGAGGTCAGGAGCTCGAGACCAGCCTGGACAACATAGTGAAACCCCAACTCTATTAAAAATACAAAAAAACTAGCTGAGCGTGGTGGCGGGACCTGTAATCCCAGCTACTAGGGAGGTTGAGGCAGGAGAATCACTTGAACCTGGGAGGTGAAGGTTGCAGTGAGCCAAGATAGCACCATTGCACTCCAGCCTGAGCAACAAGAGTGAAACTCCAACTCAAACAAAAAAAACAAAAAACATAAAACCACCCCACCCTCCTCTAAAGACTCTTAGTTGTGCCACAAATGGGTATTTTATCTAGGTTTTCCTAATGTTCTCTCTCTAGTTCTCTCAGCTTAGTGCTGCACTTTCACATTGTAAGATTTTTATTGTCACTCTTATGGGATTAACACGTTAAAAAGCAGAAAATCATACAAATCACTTCTACAGTCAAGCATCCTTCCATCTGTCTGCAGAAGCATCTCATCCCCTGTCATGCTGTGGTCCCCTCGGGTGTTCTCCAGCATGGAAGTATCTTCGAGAAGAGCCTTTTACTCTCCTACGTGTTTTCCGACAGTCTCAGGGAAGTAGGTTGTGCAGTGTTTCAAGAATCACAACATCTTTGCCACTGGCTTGGCATGATTCTGTGCCACCTTTCACAGGTGCCCAGCAGGCTACACCTATTCTGTGTCACATCCCAGGACCTATGGGCACAGGATGTAAACATTGCCATGATAGAGCATATTATGCACTGGAGCAAAATACATTTTCCGGCACCGATAACAAGTTTAAATGGCGTGGCAGACATTGCCTGGGCTTTCCTCAAGCCCCTCTCCTTTTCTTCAGGACACTGTCTACATCAATGTCCTTTCGATTTAGGTGAGGCCAGGTGGCCACATCCTGGCAAACAAAACTCTAGAAAGTGATGGATGCCACTTCCAGGGCTGGCTTATAAAATCACCATTCCTAAGTGCCTCAAGAAGGTCAGAGCCACAAGAATAAAAGGGATCTGGACACCAGCTTGCAGAACCACCTTGTTAGACTTCACAAGAGGGGGAATTCGTTTGCCTTGGGTTAAGCCACCAAGATCTTGGAATTCTATCAGTTCTGCATTAGTGAGAGTCTGCAAGAAGCAGATGCCACTTTTCAAACCATGAGCAAAGGGAGGTTGATGAAGGGCCATTTATTTACAAGATGAGGAGGGAGTAAGGAAAGCTGAGGACTTAAGGGCTGCCTCCCAGGGTCAGCAGCAGCACCTGGAATCTGTCACCACCCCTAGGTCTGAAGGACAGGGGAGGGAGATGTTACTGGAACCTGCAGAGATCTTCAGCCACAGGAGGAAGCCTCCAGGCAGCAGTCGTTCTCCATGGAGAGCTCACTGATTGATTGCACACTGTGCCACTGGGAAGGTGAGCTGGATGGGTGCACACCTCGCTCGCTCTCCACCACCTCCGGCCACCTCTACCCATCAGCAGACCACCACCTCAAAGCTGCAGGATGAGAGAACCCATTTGATCAACTTTATGGAGGTGATACTGGGAGGCACACAAGGGGTTAAGGGTGGAGAGAAATTTCAGTGGGCAAATAGGACTCATCCTCAGCACAGTTGTCTTAAATGAGTCAGGGCAAATTGCAGTTTGCTGGTGGGTCCTGGCATGCTTGGTGCCATCCACAGTCCTGCACTGTAACCTCTCATTAATCCTTTTTTCTAAGTGTCCTGCTTTCAGGGAGTCTGGGTTTTATTACCCACGAAAAGGTTCACTTTGACCTGCCCATCTACGGCAGGTCAGCATTTTATTCCCATTGGTTCCTTAAAGTAAGGGGACATCCTTTGTGGGGTTTTCACTTTTCTAAAATAATTTCTAGCTCCTAATCCTCTTCTCAGATTTCATGTCAGTTCAATTTTACCATCATCTAGTGATCATTCTTGCCATATTCACCAGGCCATTGACAGAGATAAGTAATCCTACATTGCTGACTTCACCTATTTATTCCACAGACATTGAGTGAGTACCTGAGCACAGGAATGATGCATTTAACAGCTTGCCTTATGCCTGGCTCTGAGCTGAGCACTGGGCTAGGTACTTGCAAGAAAAATAACACAATGTCCTTACTTTCTGGAGCTCACGGTTGCTAGTACACCATCAAGAATCTTTAAAGTCATCTTAAGCTGGGCTCAGCCCCATCCGTTTCTCCTAGCTGCATAAATACATTCTTAGCATTCTCAGTTCTCAGATGGTGAATGATGGAGGGGATAGTAACACCTTAATCAGTTAATTAATTATTGAATGAAAGGAGATTAAGTGGGCATATGCCCTCACACATAAAGATGTTTACGGCAGGAAGGGTATTATTTTTGAGGGCTGGGAGATGAGCCCGCTTGACAGGTGTTTGCTGCGGTGGAATCAGGAGAGGTCTGAGCTTGGCGGAGGGCAAGCAATCTGGCCTGGGATCAGCAGGGCAGCCGGAGAGGAACAGCGCGGCATTGCTTTCCGGAGGTAAGTGTGAGCTAGCAGGAGGCAGGAAAAAGGACAAGAGAGGGTTTTCCCTTTTTAAAGGAGAAGGGAAGGTCATGAAATGCCAGGAGGTCACCCTGTGGCTGCTCGCATCTGTCTAAGAAAGATTTGAGTAAATCTCCCCTTGAAGTAGATGGCACTGCCCACTAAAATAGAGGTGATGGTGAAGGCCAAGAGAAAAGCAGGAAGCAGATGACGCTAGGGAGCGACCCAGGCTCTTCAGGCCAGAGCTTTCCTTGGCAAGTCTGAGTTGCTTAATTTTATAGTTAGCTCATGGGAGGTTACAGCTGGACCAGGGAGCAGACCCTCTGAAAGTTTGCTCTTCACTTTCAGTGACTCAGTGCTACATTAAGAATAAGATGTATTATGTTATAATGGGGCAGAGAATTACACTACTGCTATGACTATTAATAACAAAGATAAAAATCAGCTAATATTAAACTTGGGAGCATTTTCTATGTGTCAGTTGTAACTGCTTTACATGGTTTAACTTGTTAGGTCTTCTCATGGTCTCCATTTTGTATTGCCTGTTTTTACGTCTTACCATGGAGGCTTAGTGAGTTTAAGCAGTTTGTCAACCACATGCACCTGCTGACGATAGAGACAAAATTCACATCCAGGAGACAGTCCACCAAGCTTTGTTATCCAACCTACTGCCACACGGTTTCTGGGGCGAGGGGACAGATGGCATCAGCTGATGATTCCTGGGGAGGGGCTGTGGGGATGCAAGTAATCACTAAACTCATCTAAAAAGCATCAAGTCTTTGAAAAGTTCTGAAATTTTAGCTAAAATTCCAGCACTTTCAAGAGCTGCATCACCAATCCCAAAGCCACTGCTGCCAGGTATTTACTTACTAATAATTCAGCCATTTAGCAAATAGGGTTTGAGTGCTTACAACGTGCTAGGCACTGGCTGGGACCTCAAGGTCCATCACGTTCACCCCTCATTCCCAAGGAGCTCATAATCTAGTAGGGCCAGAAAATCAAGACCCCACCCCAGGGACCATGAAGGCTTCCAGCAGAGGGGCCTCATCTGCAGTGGGCAATTCAGTCAATGACCCACAGGCCTGGAAGGCAGTTCACTCCTCCTCATCCACAAAGCCTGTCAAGGTATCTCTCCCAGAAGGAAACTAAAAATCGCAGGAGAATACAGGAACAAGGCAGATCCAAGTTTTACTCCAGAGACCAAGAGATGAGAGTGCAGAGGACACAGAAAGGAACGAAGTATAACAAATAGCTGTGGGTCAGGGAACAGAGGCTCAGCCTGTGTCTTCAGTGAGCCAGGAATAGGCAGAGCTGCTCAGGGTGTAACTAGAGTTAAAGCAGCCCCGGCTAGCCCAGGACCCACAGCACTGGACCCCCATGTGTGGGGGTGAGCACGTGGGCGAGAGGCCAGAGGAAAAGGGGCAGGAGGTACTGGAGAGGGAAAAACAACCAAACAGGAGAAGGGGCAGGGAGGCCTGTGTTGGAATTACCTCGATGTCCCTGCTTGTATCAGAAGATTGTTTATGGCCAGATTGGTGTTTTGTTTTGTTTTGTTTTAGATCCTAGAGAATATAAAAGGAAATTCCATGAAAGATCTACTTTCTCATCACCGTGAACCTGGAGGACTTTTTCATGCCTGATGATTCTTCTATTTGCGTGAAAGACAGAGAAATTGTAATCACTCCTGCGTTTACCTTGGCGTCTGTCATGGAGAGAGGAGAACCAGCCCCACAGCCTCCAGACCCCTCTAAGGCACAGGAGAGGCCCTGCATAGGATGAAGACCCTTTGGGAAGGCAGTCATCAGCCCTCTCCAACCCGCACCCCAAGAACTGCTGTACTTCCTACAAAGAAACTCCATGCAGGTTTTGTAAGATTCTTCCACAGCTGTTAAACATTCATTTACAGTGACAAATAGTCTTTTTCTTAAAAAAAATTTGTCTTGCCCTTACAGTGTCTGTGTTGTGTTATTAGGACAATCCATGTTTGAAATAGGACATTGTTTTTCACATCCTTCAGTCAATTTTTCTGCTGCCCTCCCCTGAATTCTAGCAGAAAGCTGAAGACAGATAATTATGAGCTTGCTGCCCCTGAAATGGGAAAAGCTGCTAGAAGGTTCAGGCACCTATCTGGATCCTTCCTCCTGATTACATTCCATGCAGAAACTGCTCCCGGAGGCTGGCTGAGAGACAGATGTGGGGAAACCTTGAGGTTTATCTAATTCATCTACCCACCAATTTCCTTTAGCAACCTGTCCCTTACCCTGGTTCCACAGCCACCTCTCTGCTATTGAAAGCATGCCTTGACATTACAGAATACCACATACCAGAAAATGTGACTGCTGCTCTCATCTGGGGCACTTGCAATGAATCTTGCACAGCTTCGTAGCCCTGTGTGTTGGGTGTGGCTCCCAGGGCCCTAAATTGGAATCTTTTGTCTGAGAGCAGGCTTGGGGGTAGATCTTACTAGTAGTGAGAATTGTTCTTTTTCTTTCCTGCCTCTTGGGGTAACATGGAGGTAAAGAGATGGAGAAAAATGGAACAACTTAATGGAGAAGTGGTTGTCTTAGAAGCAGAACTTAAAGGAGTCTTTTCAGATGATAAATTAGAAGATGACTTGTCCTGAAACCTAGCAGTAACGCCTCCAGGAAATGAGGCATAAAATTTGACATGAATAAATATTTAAATGAATAATCTGATTGCATAATGGAATCTGTTCATGTTAACAACAATGATAACTATAACAATAGAAAAATCAGTAATAAAAATCTAATAAAAAGAAAATTTTTCAAAAATTCTGAAATACAATGTAATAAAGCACCTCTCCAAGCACTTCCCAGTAGCCCCATCCAGACTAAGAGCCTGTTGCTTGTTCTCTCTTCTGCCTTTGACGTCAGCATCTGCTTTTGAAGAGCACAGCTGAATGCTGGGATTCACACGGCCTAGAGCTGCCTTGCTGCAGCCCCCGTGCTCTGGATACACCTGGCAGTGTATGCACTGAGAGCTTCCCGGTGTGCGGGGCAGGGCTCTGCAGGCTTGTCCTGGCTCCCTCACTGACCTAGGCAGGTGGCTTCTCCACTCTGTGCCTCTACATTTTCCTTCTGTAAAATGGGCAGCCCTTCCTATCCAGACTTTCTTCAAGGATAATGAGAAGATGCAAATGAGGCATAAGCTTCAGGACAGTGACTTCTTCAACAACAATTGTCTATGAAGAGAATCCCTGAAGTCAGAAAAGGTTTGCCAGATCCTGCCAATCAAACTGCATCCTTTTTCTTCTGTGATTTCTTTTCATCTCACTCCATCTCCTCTACCATTTTTGACAAAGCCCAAGGTCATGGTCAGGCCAAAGCTAAATGGGAAAATCTACAATATCTTGGTCTCAGATAACCTCAAATTTCATTTCCACCTGTGAAGGGTTAAATGGTAGCTCCTGCTAAAAGTTGTCCATGATCAAATCTCTGAAATGTGGGAATATTTATTTGGAAAAAGGTGTGATTGCATTAAGAATCTTGAGATGAGTTCCTCCTGAATATCCCAGGGGGTTTGAATGTAACCACCTGTCTCCTGATAAGAGTGAGACAGAGGCAGCTTGAGAGGATGGAGGAAAGAGCTATGCAGAGCTGGAGGCAGGTGATGGAGAGAGGCACCCACAGTCCAGGAATGCCAGCAGCCTCCAGAGCTGGGAGAGCCAAGGAGGGATTCTCTCCCAGACCCTTCAGAGAGAGAGAGGCCCTGTTGACAATTCAGTTTCAGATTTCTGGCCTCCGAAAGTGTGATAGAATTAAATTCTGTACCAAATTTGTGGTAATTTGTTACAGCAGACACAGGAGCAAATACATTACTTTTTCATTCCTTTTTTACCAACAAGCCCTGGTACCCACAGGGCCCAGTGCCCATCTGCCATGGCTGAAACAATCTGCAGAATCACTAATCCTGTCATGTCAACAACATCCTGTAACCTGCATTGAGTGTTCTCATTCTGATTGCACGGAGGCTCCTGGCTGCTGACATGTTTTAGAAAGTAGCTACCTTGTGCTTGCTTTGGCAGCACATAGAGAAAGTAGCTCCCTGGTATGGCTATGGGTGCCCATTCCCCACTCTCTAGGTAGCTTGAACCTCTGTTGGCTGCTGGGCCTGGATAGAGCAGGACTAACCTGCCTGTGGGACAGAGCCAGTTTGATCAGAGCACCCCTCTGTCTGTTGATCTATCCCAGAGCTCATCCCTGACCACACTCATCTGTAGTGTGGCTTTGGTTAACAGAGGCACTTTCCAGTGGCCACTGCCATAGCTTACTCACTGGCAGACCCCACCTAACAGTTGGAGAGCTTCTGCAGGTGGGTCCCCACTGGCATGAACTTGCCTGCAGCCTCCCCCTGCTGCTTTGCCAGCATGCACACATGTGCTGGCCCCACTGTGGGTGCACATGTAAATGTGTGACTTACCACCACCCTCCCATAGGCACATATGCATGCAGGGAGCCCTGCTGCTCCACTGCTGCTCACCAAAGGCCTTTTGCCATCCCTCTCTATTGGAGTGTTATTGACAACAGACTTGGAACACGCTGGCCTCTCCAGCACACCAGGTGCTTAGATTTGAAGGGTGGATAAAAAATAGCTGCAGGACCAGTCCAGTGCCCTAGGCTTACAACATATAGCCCAGGAGTGGTGAGCTGAGACTTGGTTCCCTAAAATCATCCAGAATGGAAGCCAATCAACTAAACCCAACTTGTACCAAAGTAAAACCCTCAAGGATATAAAAGAATATAAAAGCAAAAAAGCTCCATCCAAAAGAAAGCAACTTCAAACATTAAAGAAACATAAACCCACACATATGAGAAAGAACCAGCACAAGAACTCTGAAAACTAAAAGCCAGAGTGTCTTCTAACCTCCAAATGACCATGCTAGCTCCCCAGCAATGGTTCTTAACTAGACTGAAATGGCTGAAATAACAGACATAGAATTCAGAATCTAGATGGCAATGAAGATCATGAAGATTCAGAAAAAGTTGGAACCCAATCCAAGGAATCTAAGGAATTCAATAAAATGATAGAAGAACTAAAATAACTAAAAGATAAAATAGCCATTTTAAGAAAAAAAACATCTTCAAGAGCTGAAATACTCACTACAAGAATTTCATAATGCAAGCAGAAGAATTAACAGCACAATAGATGAAGCTGAGGAAGGAGTCTCAGAGCTCAGACTGCTTCTTTTAATCGACTCAAAAATAAAGAAAAAAGAATTGGAAGAATGAAAAAAATCTCTGAGAAATAGGAGATTATGTAAAGAGACCAAATCAGACCTGCATTACAATTGACATCTCAGAAAGAATGGAGAGAGAGCCAACAACTTGGAAAACATATTTGAGGATATTATCTATGAAAATTTTCCCAATCTTATATTGAGGTTGATATGCAAGTTCAGAAAATTTACAGAACTTGAATGATATATCATAAAAGACAACCATCCCCAAGATAAATACTCATCAGATTTTCCAAGGTCAATGTAAAAGAAAAGATATTAAAGGCAACTAGAGAAAAGGGGTAGGTCATATTCAAAGGAAACTCTCATCAGTCTAACAGGGGACCCTTTAGCAGAAACTTTGCAAGCTAGAAGAGACTGGGGGCCTATATTCAGCATCTTTAAGGAAAATAAATTCCAACCAATAATTTCACACCTAGACACATAAGTATCATAAGCAAAATAGAAATAAAACCCTTTACAGACAAACAAATGCTAAAGGAATTCATCATCACCAGACCTGCCTTACAAGAGGTCTTTAAGGGAGTGCTAAACTTGAAAATGAAAGACTATCACTGTCCACCACAAAAACATACTAAACTACAAAGCCCACTGATACTATAAAGCAACTACAAAATTAAGACTACTTAACAACCACCTAATAACATGATGATAGAATCAAATTTTTATATATCAATATTAATTCTGAACGTAAATGGGATAAATGCTCCACTTAAAAGGTACAGAGTGGCAAGCTGGATCAAGAAGCAAGACTCAACTGTATACTGTCTTCAAGAGACCCATCTCACATGCAAGGACACCCATAGGCTGAGAGCAAATGGATGGAGAAAGATCTGTCAAGCAAACAGAAAACAAAAAAAGGTTAGGGGTTGCAATTCTTATTTTAGACAAAAGAGACTTTAAAACAACAATGACCAAAAAGTACGTTACATGTTGATAAAGGGTTCAACACAACAAGCAGATGTAACTATCCTAAATATATATGCACCCAACACTGGAGTACCCAGTTTCATAAAACACATTCTTAGAGACCTAAAAGGGAATTAGATAACTATACAATCATTATGGGAGATTTTGATGCCTCCTGATAGTGTTAGACAGATTATTGAGGCAAAAATCTAATGAAAATATTCATGACCTAAACCTAACACTTAACCATCTGGATCTAACAGACACCTACAGAACCCTCCACCCAACAACAACAGAATATATATTCTTTTCATCTGCACATGGTACGTACTCTAAGATTGATCTCATGCTCTACCTTTAAGCAATTCTCAATAAATTCAAAAACACTAAAATCATATCAACTATACTCTTGGATCATACATAGCACAATAAAAGTAGAAATTAATACTAAGAAGAGCTCTCAAAACCATACAGTTGCATGAAAATTAAACAACCTGCTCCTGAATGACTTTTAGGTGAAGAACTTAATTAAGGCAAAAATCAAGAAATTCTTCATAACAAATGAAAACAAATATACAACATACAAGAATCTCTGGAACATAGATAAAGCAGTGTTAACAGGAAAGTTTATAGCATTAAGTACTTACATCAGAAAGTTAGAAAGATCTCAAATTAACAGCCTAACACCACACCCAGAGGAACTAGAAAACTAGGAGCAAAACAACTCCAAAGCTAGTAAAATAAAAGAAATAACAAAATCAGAGCTGAAATGAATGACATTAAAACATGAAAGTCCATACAAAACATCAATGAAACCAAAAGGTGGTTCTTTGAAAGGAAAATTAAGACTGATAACCACTAGTTAGACTAGTAAGGAGAAAAAGAGAGAAGATCCAAATAAACACAATCAGAGATGACAAAGGTGGCATTACTTCCAAAAGCAAAGACATTTAAAAAACCCAGAGACTATTAGAAACACCTCTATTCACAAAAACTTGAAAACCTAGAAGAAAGGGATAAATTCCTTGAAACATACAACCTTCCAAGATTAAACCAGGAAGAAACTGATCTCTGAACAAACTAGTAACAAGAAATTGAATCAGTAATAAAAAATATACCAACCAGAAAAAGCCCCAGACCAGACCAACTCACAGACAAGTTCTACCAGATGTACAAAGAAGAGCTGGTACCAGTCCTGCTGTAACTATTCTTTTAAAATTGAGGAGAAGGAATTTCTCCCTAACTCATTCAATGCTGCCAGAATTATTCTGATACCAAAACTTGGCAGAGACACAACTAAAAAAGAAAACTTCAGGCCAATACCCTGATGAACTTGGACACTAAAGTCCTCAACAAAATACTAGCAAATCGAGTCCAGAGGCACATCAAAAAGTTAATCCACCATGATGAAGTAGGCTGTATTCCTGGGAGGCAAGGTTGATTCAACATATGCAAATCAAGAAATGTGATTCATCATATAAACAGAACTAGAAACAAAAACTTTTTGTTATACCAATAGATGCAGAAAAGATATTTGATAAAGTTCAACAACTCTTCATGTTAAAAACCCTCAACAAACTAGGCATTGAAGAAACATATTTTAAAATAATAAAAGCCAACAATGATAAGCCCACAGGCAACATCATACTGAAAGGGCAAAAGCTGGAAGTATTCCCTTTAAGAACCAGAACAAGACAAGTTTGCCCTCTCTAACCACTTCTACTCAACACAGTACTGGAAGTCATAGCCAGAGCAATCAGACAAGAGAAAGAAATAAAGGCATCCAAATAGTAAGAGAGTACGTCAAACTATCTCTTTGTGGACCATATCATTCTATACCTGGAAAATCCCACAGATTCTGCCTAAAGGCTCCTAGAACTGTCAAACAATTCATCAAAATTTCAGGATACAAAATCAGTGTTCAAAAATCACTAGCATTTCTTTATACCAACAACATCCAAGCTAAGAGCCAAATCAAGAACACAATCACATCCAAAATAGCCACAAAAAGAATGAAATATCTAGGAATACAGCTAACCAGGGAGGTAAAAGGCTCTACAATAAGAAAACTAAAACACTTCTGAAAGGATTCAGAAATGGGATGAACAAATGGAAAAAAACATCTCAGGCTTATTGATAGGAAGAATCAATATTGTTAAAATGACCATACTGCCCAAAGCAACTTAGATATTCAACACTATTTTTATCAAAATACCAATGTCATTTTTCACAGAATTAGAAATTCATCTTCTAAAACTCAAATTTGTGTTCATATTCTAAAATTCATATGGAACCAAAAAAGAGCCCAAATAGGCAAAGCAATTGTAAGAAAAAGGAACAAAGCTGGGGACATCACACTACTTGACTTAAAACTATACAATAAAGATATAGTAACCAAAACATCATGGTACTGGTACAAAAACAGATACAAAGACCAGTGTAACAGGTTAGAGAACCCAAAAATAAAGCAGCACACCACAACCATCTTCTCTTTATCAAAGTCAACAATAAGCAAAGGGGAAAGATTCTCTATTCAATAAATGGTGCTGGTATAATTGGCTAGCCATATGCAGTCCCTTTCTTTTACCATATAAAAAATCAACTTAACATGAATTAAAGACTTAAATGTAAAAACTGAAACTATGAAAACTCCAGAAGAAAACCTAGTAAATCCCATTCTGGACACAAGCCTTGGCAAAGATTTCATGATGAGGACTCCAAAAGTAATTGCAACAAAGGAAAAAAAAAAAGATAAGTGATACCTAATTAAACCAAAGAACTTCTGCACAATGGAAGAAACTATCAACAGAGTAAATACAGAACTCACAGAAGGGAGAAAATATTTGCAAACTATGCAACCGCCAAAGACCTAATATTCAGAATCTATAAGGAACTTAACGAAATAAACATTAAAACCTAAACAATTTCATTAAAAAATGGGCAATAGACGTGAACAGAAACTTCTCAAAAGAAGACGTATACACAGCTAAGAAGCATATTAAAAAAAGCTCAACATCACTAATCGTTAGAGAAATGTAAATCAAAACCACAATGAGATACCATCTCGTGCCAGTCAGAATGGCGATTATTAAAAAGTCAAAAAAATAACAGATGTTGATGAGGTTGTGGAGAAACCAGAACACTTATATACCGATGGTGGAAATGTAAATTAGTTCAGTTCTTGTGGAAAGCAGTTTGGAAATTTCTCAAAGACCTTAAAACAGAATTACCTTTTGGCTCAAGAATTTCATTATTTGGTATACACCCAAAGGAATATAAATCATTCTACCATAAAAACATATGCATGTGTACGTCCATGGCAACACTTTTCACTATAGCAAAGATATGGGCTCAACCTAGATGCCCATCAGTGGTGGAATGGATAAATAAAATGTGGTACATATATGTGATAGCATATTATCTAACCATAAGAAATAACAAAATCATGTCCTTTACAGTAGCATAGATGGAGCTGTAAGCCATTATCCTAAGTAAATTAACATCCAACCAAAAACTAAACACTGCATGTTCTCACTTATAAGTGGGAGCTAAACATTGAGTCCACATAGACACAAAGATGGGAGCAAAAAGCACTGAGGCTTACTTTAGGGTGGAGGGTGTGACGAGAATGAAGATAAAAAAACTGTTTACTGGTATACTATGCTTACTACCCGGGTGAAAAATCATTTGTACACCAAACCCTAGTGACACACAATTTACTCATATAACAAATGTGCACAGGTACCCCCAGAACCTGAAATAAAAGTTGGAAGAAAAAAATTTTTAACATGTAATATGGTTTTCACAAAGCCTGAGTAATAAATAAAAGGTGTATAAAAGTAGGAAAAAAAAAAAAAAAGAAATGAGCTCCCTGGAATCCCTGCCACTCCAGGCCACAAAGGTACCCACTTGGGATTTTAGTATGCACAGATTTCTAGAATAGCAATTTCCTGTGAAAGTGACTTTAGGTGTTATATTAATTTCCACTGCTTCCATAACAAATTACCACACACACATGTAACTTACAACTATACAAATGTATTGTCTTACAGTTCTGTTGGTCAGAAGTCTGATAAGGGTGTCACTGGGGTAAAATCGAGGTATTGGTAGGGTTGGTAGGGGTGTGTGTGTGTGTTTTTTATATCTGGAAGTTCTTTTAGCAAATCTTTTCCCATTTTCTCCAGCAGAATTTTAGAGGCCACTCATGTTTCTTAGCTTGTATCCTCTTCCGTCTTCCAGTCATTATCACATCTCTTTGACTAAACCTAGCTGGGAAAGGTCCTAAGGACATGTGTGATTGGGCTGGATTACACATGTCCTTAGGACCTTGAATTGGGCTGGATAATTCAAGATAATCTCTGTAGCTCAACGTTAACTTAGTCAATGTGCAAAATCCTTTTTGTCATATAAGGTAACATAGTCACAGATTCTGGATGTGGACATCTTTGTGGCTCTTATTTTTCCTCCCAGAGGTATAGGAACTGTTGCAGAGATACCAGTGGCATAGAGAAGGCCTGAAGTTATTACTGATGTTTTGGAAAATTGCTGGAGCCATTTGAGGTGCCCATCATACCAAGCACACAGGGACAGGCCCTGCCCTTGTGCTCTTGGCCTGTCTGTCATGCTGAGAACATCTCTGATGCAGGCACACTCGTCAGTTTCTTTGCTGACCAAGGTTGACCGTTCAGAGGCTGTTCAACATATCTGTGCGGATCCCATTCCTACTACACAGCCTTGGCCCACTTGCTGGACTGGCCCTAGAGTGACTCAGCAGATAGGACCAAAGGGGAAATGGCGAAGGAGTTTCTTACTGTGATCCTCTTCTCATGGGTCTATTTTCCTAGACCAGGGGTCTTTCCAAGAACCAAAGCCCCTCCCTCCAAGGTGGGGATTCATCTTCTTTGGGTCATCTATTAATTGTAACGTGTTTTTGTTGATATTTTGATCCACATGGGCTTTAATGATTTGTTCATAAGGTAAAGATGTTTTAGATACACTTTCTACCTAAAGAGTGTTTGGATCTGCTGAGGACACAGCTAACTTAAGGGGTTGCTCTCCCTAAAATGAAAATAGCATTACATAACCACATGTAAAACTGCAATTTCAAACAGAAAGAGGAGCTAGAGAAAATAACTAAGCTGAATTATCAAATGTTTTTAAAAATCCCAATATGTAGCCTACCTTGTTAAAAGTCTTAAAGTGCAAGTACCTGTTATAAAATGGAGACACTCGGAGAATATTTCCATCTTTAAGCCATGGAAATCCTGACTTCATGCTTTCCGCCACACTGTTCTGTACATCACACATCACTTCGGGTCCTGGCAGGAGAAAGCCATTTCCAGCTTTACACATCATCTAAAAAGTCTTTTTATTGTCCTTCACTCCTCACTGCCTGAAAATGCTTTTTCAGAAAATGTGAAAGAAATCTAAAGTTTTACTTTCAATTGCTGACTGTGACTTTCAGTTAAAACACTAGATAAGGCTGGATGCAGTGGCTCATGCCTATAACCCCAGCACTTTGGGAGGCCAAGATGAGTAGACCATCTGTGGTCAGGAGTTAGAGACCAGGCTGGCCAACATGGCTAAATCCCATCTTTATTAAAAATACAAAAAAAGAAAAAAATAAAGCTGGGCATGTTGGTGGGCGCCTGTAATCTCAACTACTTGGGAGGCTGAGGGAGCAGAATTGCTTGAACCTGAAAGGCAGAGGTTGCAGAGAGCTGAGATCAAGCCATTGCACTCCAGCCTGAGTGATGGAGGGAGACTGTGTCTCAAAACAATCCAACAAACAAACAAACCACCAGTAAAATTCCTTAGCTATTCATAAGTGTCATTCTATAGAGGACTTGGGAGCAGGACTAGAGTCCAAAGCCATTTTCATCGCATCAAAGAAGAGCAGGTCACAAACAACACGAGAAACTTCTTTCTTGCTCACCTTGCTGCAACCTCTGAATGACAGAGCTTGGAGGCTGCATTGAAGTAAGGTTTGGGGGAAGACTGAGAAAGATGGAGTTTGTGAAGGTGAGGAAACGGCAGAGGAAGGCAGAGACATGAGTGGAGGCAAAGCCACTTGCTGACATGCCATGAGTGCTATGTCCAGTGTGCAAGGAAGACCATGACCAACTGACATGTGGGGAAGGTGTGAAATGACAGTTTCTTACTGGATGAAACGTGGCAAACACACAACACCTTTGCAGTTCAGGCCTGCATTATGTGGAGTGGACCACACTATGCTGTGAAACAAGCATTCTATAGCTGCTTTTTGAATGAGATTGTTTTGTTCAATGTCCTTTCAATGTAACATTGATGAGGCAAAAAGTCACTTCCTGACCTGGGGCGCTGTCTGTGTTATTTGCACAACTTCCCATGTCTGAATGGACTTTCTCCAGGTAGTCTGGTGTCCTCTCGTATCCTGAAACTGTGCAGGTTCGGTTCATCA
This sequence comes from Cheracebus regulus, assembly GCA_963574635.1. Taxonomy (NCBI): domain Eukaryota; kingdom Metazoa; phylum Chordata; class Mammalia; order Primates; family Pitheciidae; genus Cheracebus; species Cheracebus regulus. The sequence continues at coordinate 104,488 of CAUYQU010026719.1, read as the reverse complement.
GTGTGCCTTGGTGGTCCAGTGTGAGTGTGGGTGTGTGTGAGTCACCTGAGATGGTGCAGCCTCCTGTCCAAGCTGGTGCTCACCTTGTGCCTGAGCTGCTCTGACCTGAAATAAGCAGATAAATCATCCTGTTACTTGTTTTAATTAATCTTTCTTAAATGTATGTATAGCTCACATTTATTTACTTGTTTAAATTTATTTCCTTGTTTAATATTGGAGTGTTCTACTCTTTATTTGGAAGTTAGGTGATGTTTTTGTGACCTGTAATATGCCATAGGAACATAACTATTGCTCATGTCAATTAGCCTAGGGTAAAACTGGCTTTGTTATACATTGTTTTGCTTAATGTCGCAGTTTCCAACAATCTATTGAGGACTTTAAGTGAAGACATAATATTTTATTTTTGGTTTTTCCATGTGACCTTGTGGACATTGTTGAATTTCTTTCTGTTTTAATTGTAAAGCCATTCTTGATGGATGCTACCCCGTGGCTTATTAGAAGAGCTTTAATCCAGGAACATCCAAGGAACAGTAACGTCAGACGCAAGCTGTCATCTTAAAGTGTTAGAGACACATGTGGGTTTTCATTAAACTAATGCTTCTGTGAAAATCAAGACTGGTTTTTAGAGTAATCCAAAGATTAGTTTTCCCGTCATTGATGTTCCTACCTGTTGCTTTATTTCCATGTCTTTCAGTTACATGGTAACTCTGATCTTTCATTGAAATACCAAGCTGAATCAGAAAGAGAACAGGGCTCAGAGTCAGGGCCCTGGGGCTAGGATCTTAGCACAGCCAGTTCCTTATTGTGTGATTTGAGGCTAATTATTTAACTTTTAGTCAATCATTTATCTGTGTATGCATGTGTGTGTGCGTGTGTGTATAAAATAATGCCTATCTTAAAGAATTGTATCAAAAATTAATTTTGATGCAGTTTGTTAAAACACTTTATGAAATGTCACAGTAACTCAGCACTAGAATTAACTGATGCTGTGGTTTGGATATAGTTTGTTTATTTCCATCAAAGTTCATGTTGAAATTTGATCCCAATGTGGTGGTGATGGGAGGTGAAGCCCAGAGCCCAGTGGAAGATATTTGGGTTCTAGAGGCAGATCCCTCATAAATGGCTTGGTGCTGTTTTCAAGATAGTGAGTTCTCTCTCTCAAAAGACTGTGCTAGTTCTCCTGGGAATAAATTAGCTCCTTCCATAGTGGCTTGCTATAAATTCAGGACATCCTCAGGTCTCTTTTCCTTTTGACCTTTTGTACCATGTTGTGACACCAAACAGAAGCCCTCACCAGAAACCAAGGTCATGCCCTTGAACTTCCCAGCCTACAGAGCTGTGAGCTAAATGAACTTCTTTTCCTTATAAATTACCAGTCTCAGGTATTGTTATAGCAACACAAAACAAACTAAGATAATTGATAATCTTATTTCATTCTTACACTTTATTTCACAATCTTTCACATACAGCCCACTCTGTTTTTTTATTATTCTAAAATTTCTTTCAAAGAAAATATAACCTTGTATAGAATTTTAAAGGTACACTTTAATTTATCCACTTAATTTTGATTAAATGCTAAGAACTGTGCCCACCTTCTCTAAATCCGCCCTTAATTTTGTAACATATCTAGTGAGAGGAAAGCTCTGCTTTCTCTGATGGCTTTCTTCTTTAGCTCCTCATTTGAAATCAACTTGGCTACTCTGCGGCAGAATTAGAATAAGTATGAATTTTTATACTAAAAATGATTGCAAATAAAATTATGCACCTGTAATGGTTAATTTTGTGTCAACTTGGCTGGGCCAGGAAGTCCTCAGGTATTTGGTAAAACATTATTTTGGGTATTTCCATGAGGGTGTTGTGGATGACATGAACATTTAAATTGGTAGATTGAGTAAAAGAGATTACCCTTCATAATGTGGATGGATTTTCTCCAATCAGCTGATAGAACAATAAGTTAAATAGAACAAAAAAACTAGCATACCCTAAGCAAGAGAGATTTCTCCAGCAGACTGTGTTTGGACTTCATCTGCAGCATGAGCTCCTCCTTACTCTGCATATGGTCTTTGAATTCAAACTGGAAACTACAGCTCTCCTGGGTCTCAGCCCGCTGCCTTTAGACTGCAACTGCAGCATCAGCTGGCTCACCCTGAAGACATTGGACTTGTCAGCCTCAGTAATGAAATACACCAATTCTCTATATTAAATGTGTGTGTGTGCACGCATGTGTATGCATACATATACCATTGGTTCTTTTTCTACGCATCACAGAACCCTAATACAGCAATCTAACCCAGGACTAAATCACTGGATAATGTTTGCTTTTATCCATTAGCAATTTTGATGTGCCTCATCTCATATCCTGTGCCATTCTAGATGGGCCTCATCAAATGCAGAGATAGGCCTAGTGCAATAACGACTGTGAAGTAACTAACCCAGAGTGACCACATTAGACAAATGCAGGGAAATAAAAGCAGGAGGATTTTTTTAGCATTTTTCTAAGATCAACCAGTGCATAAAAAATAGGAAGTTATTGAGAGTATTGACTTCATAGATTTCAGTAGCATTCTTTATGGTTTTTTCTTAAAAAGAAAATATGAATGTATAAAGGAAAGTTAATGCCTCATTTCAGCTTCTAAATACCCAAAGCAATGAGCTTTCTGATGCTATGCATTTAAAACAAACAAACAAAACAAAAAGTAACCTTATTTTGATTAGTTCAAAAAGCTCCAGGCAGACTGGTCTACATGTTTATATGTTAAGAGACAAAATCAAGATATAGAACTATAAATGTACCATGATCTATATAATGTTGACAATATATAAATATTTATATATATATTTATATATATATAAATATTTCCTGTGTATACATGTATAGCATATATACATACACATATATGTAAATTTTATGTAATCATTTAATTTACATATAAAAGAAACACAGCTTTTTTTTCTTTTGCAATGAGGTCTTACCATGTTGCTCGTGCTGACCTCAAACTTTTGTGTTCAAGGACTCCTTCCACCTTAGCCTCCTGAGTAGCTGGGGCTGCTGGCACGTGCCACCACACCTACCTTTTTTCCCCCAGTGGGTTCAGACTAAACTGGCTAATAGTTTAGATAAACAGAGTTGAAATATCCCTAATTATTGACATCTATCTCAGGATGGAATACACCTGTTCAAAGTTTACCATTTAGTAGCAACACAATGCTTGCACAGACGAGATACCTAATACATACTTGTTGAGATAAGTCACTCTATTTTTCCAGTATTTTCTTAGCATTCTATCATGAGTATTAGAAAATGAAAAGACTTTAAATGTGTGTTGTAAAAATATGTTAAAATATTGTGAAAACAATTTTGGATTTGGTTCAGCTGAATTCAGTAAGGATCCCAGTCAGTGTGGCTGTGTCTGGCCCACTACACAACAAAACACAGAGAAGTTTGCAGGGGATGAGGGTTAGTCCAGCACTGGAATGTGGAAGGTGGCTCCTGTGCCCTGCCCTTCTGATGGGGAGGGAGAGATGCCACCGCTGTTACCTGAAACCAGAGAGAGACAAGATTGGCCACTAGATAGGGCAGCCCCCAGGGCCAACTCCTCCTGTCACAGGACAACTCAAATCCTTGGAAAATTCTTTAGAAAAGTTTCAACTACAGATCAAGTGATATAGAATTATCCCTATTATTGTTTCTTCTTGTGCTGATTTTTATAAATGTACTCTTTTAAAATATTCATACCAACAGATTAGAAAATTCAGTTATGGTCTAACTAGTTAGTTAGGTGGCTCATGCCTGTAATCCGAGCACTTTGGGAGGCTAAAGCAGGTGGATCATTTGAGGTCAGGAGTTCGAGACCATCCTAGCCAACATGGTGAAACCCTGTCTCTACCAAAGGTAAAAAAAAGTTTAGTCAAGCATGTGGTGCGCTACTCAGGAGGTTGAGGTGTGACAATTGCTTAAACCAGGGAGGCAGATGTTGCAGTGAGGTGAGATCATACCACTCCACTCCAGCTTGAGCAACAGAGTGAGATTCTGTCCCCCCCACAAAAATTAATTTCATGAACAAAGATATCACAATAATTTTTGTGTCTGTAAGACCTTTAGATGTGCCAAGGTTTTCTTTCTTGATATCAGTTTTCTTTCTTGAATTGAGATTATTGAAAGCTGAGTTTCAGCTTTTGAAAGCATTGGCTCATTTCTGCTTTGCCTTTACGCCTGGCTATGCCCTCAGAGAATCTCTCTCACAAGCTCTGAAGTCCAGTTTTAGTCCCTCTCTCCCATGGGGCTGCCTAAAGCTCCACTAATTTTGGAGCCTCTCTGTTCTGTCCTGCCCTGTGGCTTCCCCACACCTTGGTTTCTACATCACCAGGCTGCCCTTGCTAATTAGCAAATGCCTTGAGGCAAAACTCTTTGGTGAATGTTGGGGTCACCTGTGCTTTCCTTCTTTCACTGATCTTATCTTTTTTTTAATTGTAAAATATTTATTTGACAAAGAAAGATTGTATATATGCTACATGTACAGGTGATTATTTGATATCTGTATGCATCATGCAATGGTTATCACAATCACATTAACAGGCTGTGCATTCTGTCCCCAGAAGTTGTTCATCTGACACCTCAAAGTTGGTATCTTGGATCTTGTCTCCTAATTTCTTCAAAGCCTAGGTAGCTCTTCATGTCTTCTATGAGATTCTAAAGCATCTTCCATTTATTAATAAAAACGAGGAAGACCTTTCAAATATGTTACACTGTGGGGAATCCACCCTCTGAGGCATTCAATGTCTTTTGAATCTGTTTATATTATCATCCTTATGCCATGTTCCTACTCTAACAGTAACTAGACGTAAATATGCTTACTCTGCCATCCGAGAACTCACAGCAATTAAATTTTTTATATGTTTTGAATATATGCATTTAGTGGAGTTTATGAATAGGTAGACGTTGGAAGAATTTGGAATACAGTTGGCAGGCAAAAATAAAAAGATTAGATCCACATAAAAATTTCTGTAATTTGAAGACCAGCGGTGGATTCAGGAAAGTCTATGTCAGTTGGGAGAGTTTTCTTTTTCTAATTTGTATTTGGCAAATTAATGACCAGAGTGTTTGAATAATTACAAAAGCAAGAAAGAGGCAGGCAGAACCAGATGCAAATTGCCTCATTCACACAATCACACGGACTTGCTAGACTCACAATAGTGTATTATTCACATTTTTATACTTTCGCCTGTTTTTCATGTCTCAAAGTGGCAATTTACTTTTCTGGCAAGAGGAGTGTTTTGGTTGGTTTAAATGGTAATGTGAGACTGGAATAAAGAAAAGCTGCCAATCACAGACTCCCAGAATTATCATAAAGGCAATCTCCTATCACGGTGACAGGCCTTTTTAAGGAATTTCCAGTATGTAATTGTTGTTTTGATGTAATAAGCTGGTCAATTGCCAATAGGCCATGAAGTAAACACTTCGGAACACATTATGCCACATGGGAATAAAAAGAACTCTCACCTCCTGGTCACATGAGTCCATTTGAATATGGCCTCCCTGCCAATCTGTCTGAGAACCGCCGTCAAGGTCAGCAACTCCAGTCACAGGATTGACTGACACAGATCTTGGGCTGAGTGGCCAGGGTCTCCTGCTCAGCCACACCAACTAACTTGCCTCCAACCTCAATGGCAGCTCCTTTGCAGTCTTTCTGCTTGTTTTTTCTTCCTCTCTCAGGCTTTTAAATGCTTAAATGCCTTTGGAGTTAGTCTTAACTTTCCTCTCATCTCGTCTCTGCAATTTTTGCCTAAATAAGTTATCTATCCAACTGACTCTACGTATCATCCAACTGTCCATCACTGCCACGCCTCTAAGACCAGTATTGACCTTGCTTTGGAGCTCCAAATTCAGTCATCTAGTTGGAGATACAATGAAAACAGTTGGATGTATAATAGTCACCTGACACTTAGCGTTTTTAGACATGATGCCTTGATCCCTCACAGAATCTTCAAGTTAGGGTTGTCTTTCTAGAACTTGGCATGGTTCCCTAATCCTCAACACAACTTCAAATGTCTATGCTAGTAATGGCCTTCTGTCCACCAAAGTTCAGCTCCTTTGTTGGTGACATCTATTAAATCCACATTTCCTAGCCTCATTTGCAGTGAGACGTGGCCTTAACTAAGTTCTCTCCAACAAAATGAGAACAGAAGTGGTAACAGCCATATCTGTTTATTCTGAAGGCTCAAATGTATAAGAGAGTGCTGTATTATTAAACATAGAGGGCTTGGAAACCATCTCCTTCATTCAATAAATATTTATTGAGACTCTACTATGTTAAACGTTGTGCTAATTGTAGTTATTTGGTGGGGCACCAACATGTAAAATGAACCAATATATTCCTTGAAAGCAGTTTACTTTCTAGGCTGACCTATTTGACTACAAGGTAGCTCTGAAGCTTCTAAGCAGAATAAAAAATACATAGAAAAACATTATATTACAGTTTTATTATTTTATCTGTGGCAAATTATCTTTATAGGGAATATTGACATAGTATAGTTAAGAAAGAACAAGCAATGGTGTCCCATGTTAAACTTAAAATCTTGGTTCTGTTATTTGACAGCTTTGTTGCCTTAGTTAGTTCATTATCCTCTCTAAGCTTCTAATTTCTCCACTGCTAAAAGCAAATAGTAATGGCCACCTAGAAGGATTTGTGGCATATGTTTAGAGCAAACTGCTGGTTTTCTCTATCACACGCACTGAATGTTCCAGCCACCCACTACACAACCCTTGCTATTCAGAGTAGTGATTATGCTGAAATTTCAGATACTTAATCTTAGGTTGTATGCTCCTGAAAGATAATTTTTAACAAACACAGGATTCTCAGAACAATTTCTATTTAAAACATAGCATAGTTAGGAGTTAATAGTTTGCCTGGGACAAAATTACATTATTTGAGAGCAAGGGCTCCAAAATTTGCCCTTTATCATGACACAGATCATTATCATTGAAAGCCAGGTTATTTTTGTCCAAAATTACAGAAACAGGGAGACAAGGCCAAGAACTCTTGACATACACAAAAATAATTACATTTTCCTTGCATTACATGATTTGAGTCTAACCATATAAGGCAAAAAATAAGAATCTCAAAAGCTAATGGATGTTCCAGGTAGAAGCTCCCAGCTGTGGACACCCATGGCTGTTGCTGATGTCTCTGACCAGGAGGCCATGCAGCCACTTTGGTCTGGGTGAGGGAATGAAAGTGACATGTGGTAGGCAGTGTGATGCCTTTGAAAGGATACAGAATGTTGTGTTACCCAGCAAAAGACACACGTGTTTGACATCTGAATTAGTCATCTGTGTGACATCTACCTTCTTCTTCATAGTAACCTGGTATTTATTATGTCTCCACATTCAGAGGTATCACATTTATCAGTATTATTTCTACCAAACTTCATGTCTCATTTTTCATTTGAATAAGGGTCCAATGGGCTCCCAGATGAAGAGGACTTTGGGAGACAAAAGGAATATTTCTACTTGCACTGTAAGGAAAATGCCAAGCTATCATGGAGCACAAAGGTGGAGACCACCCCTCAACTCCAGTCTCTGAAGCCTGTGCACTTTGGTGGATGGAAAAAGCAAAGACGTGGACATCAGTGGTTGAGCAGATCTCCCTGTGCCCCATGCCTGGCAGGACCAAGGGGCTAACTGCAAATCACAAAACCCACACAAGGCTGAGGAGACTGCATGAAACAAATCCTCACCATTGTCAAACCCCAACTAGCAAGTTCTACTGGAAGAAGGCTGTGTGTGGTAGGAGTGTGGGCGTGGGTTCAGTAACCTTGGAAATTCAGGCTTTACTATGGATTATTTGGCACACAAGGCTGTCCAGCCTTTCAAACATAGTTCAAACAAAATATATGCTGAAGGTCAAAGTATATATCTTGTGTGGGAATGAATAAGAATGTTTAGTTATGTGTATTTACTTTTATAGTTATGTATGTATAGTTTTTAATATATTTATATAGGTTATAATAAAATTCGTACACAAATTTTATGTTTTTTACAAGTCAAGGAAACTAACTGTGCTCACACACAGAATGTGGAGTTAGAGGCTGACTCTCACCCCACGTCAGTGTTGAGAAGGGGCTATGCTGACTTGGGGAAAGTGGATTCAATGAAGAGTAGCTCTCAGATGACCTTTATCTAAAGCAGCTTGTTGCTTTCATCAATCAGAACTGTGGGGAAGGCACAGCTGCCTGAAGGAAACAGTTGTCCATGTTTTCTAGGATTGCAGCAACGGGAGCAAGACGGCGTGGCTTCCCTGCCTGTGACTTTTCCCTGTGAATGTCAGATTTTACATACGCAGATGGTGATCATCCCCAAAGGAAAGGCATGATAAATCATGATGCCTCCTTCCCAGAAGCCAGAGGGAGCCTTCTCTCAGAGAGCAGGAACTCGTTTTATGATCTCACTCCAGCAAAACCAGTACATCCCAATGATCTAAAGGATGTGTATAAACGTTTTCCAAATGTTATCAAATGACTTTGCTTGTGGAAGTGAACTAAAGCCTTGCTAGTATAAATAGAGGGAGACACACACTAGTCACCCCTGTAAGTACCTAAGAGGTTTGATGTAGGCTTGGGGAAGGAAGGAAGGGAGAAGTCAAGTCTGGTTGCATGCTCCTGGGAGACAGGACAGGCTGGATGACCATATATTTGAAGACAAGAGTGAAGACTTGGAGGAAGGGGCAGGCAGGTTTTGAAAAGGCTAAGCAAAATGAGCTGTGCAGTGGGACTTTGTGTGTGTGTGTGTGTGTGTGTGTGTGTGTGTGTGTAAGTTTACAGAGGTTTGTGATGCAGAGGAATATTGCGGTTTGTTGTGGAAAGGCAGTGGTGGGCACAGGCTGCAGAGTCAAAGACTACTCTCTTCTGCACTCTCCTTGTAGACTCTCAGTGTGTTTTGAACATCTATCTTCTCCAGGGTCCTAACTGGTGAAAAGTTGAAAATAATAGCATCTTTTAAAGGATTGATTCATGAGTTGACCTAGCGGAGGCTGGAGAGCAGAGGACGCGCTCAGTCATCTTCAGCGACTGCTAAGATTTGTATGATGCTCTTTCACAGCATTCCAGCCGAAATGAGTATTCAAGTGTACCTATTATTTTTCCTTTTGGGAGTTGAAGCCAGAGGCATAAAGAATTTGCACTAAGAGATAGAAATCAGAGACTGGCGGGAAATAAAAGAAGAAACCAGGAATTACTAACATTTGGAAGGAGACAGCATAAAAAACTTGAGAGAACGAGGCAGAACGGTGACCAGCAGTGGGAGACCAGGTGTAAGAAGTGGCTAGAGGGGGCAGCGTCATCAGAAGGACCGGCCCTTGTCTTAGTCTCAGGCATTCCTTGGCCTAGTTCCTCAAACTTTAACATGCATGCAAATCACCCACCTTGCGGTTAACAGCAGCTGAGTCAGTCAGCCTGGCTGTGGCCTGAGAGCCTACATCTCTAACAAGCTCCCAGGAGAGTCTGCTGTCCTCTGCAGAACTCATTTTAAGAGCCAGGACCTAATACTGGCTTTTGTGTGTGTGTGTGTTGCCATTGCCGTAATGAAGAATAGGCCACCCAGTACCCATGTAGTAAGAAAATAAGAAATCTTATTTCCACGCAAGCTTCTCATCTTTCTCCACCAGCGGAAAGGATTCTCAAGGGGCTGATCTTACTCATGCGTGTTCCTGGCTTAGGACCTAAAACTGAAGAGTTTCCCCCTTAGGCATATTGTCCTCCCTGGGACACTCAGTTTGGTCCCAGGCAACTAAAGCCCACAGAGCAGGCTGCACTAAATTTGCTCTCAAAAACCATCTGGGACTAAGCTTCATTGGGGTTTGGTTTCTAACCACAGAGCCTGCAATTCTTCAAAAGCTCCCAGGAAATGTAACCTGAATTCCAAAAGCTCAAGGGCTTTGGAGGTGGAAAAGTCAAGTACATGAATTGTGCCTTTTAATTCCATTCTCCAGGTCTCTTATTGTGCACTGCTGCATAGCAAGGTACTGGGTTCCTGACAGGAAATAAATTATGAATGTAAAAGCTGTGAAGGTAAATTTATAGATGGCTTCTGTTGCACTTAAAATTAGCATTTGAAAATTGCATTGGCATTCTAATTTCACCATGTGGCCGATCAATTGCTTCCTGGTTAATTTGCTCTCCTCTCTGCTGCAAGCTATTGCTTTCAGGGCACACACATGTGAATTTGTTCACCGCCTTTTCCAAGGAGACCCCAGGTTTAGATATGTGGTGCATCCTTTATCACAGGTGGGAGGTGGGAGTGGGCTTTGGGATGAGGAAGGGGAGGCAGGAGATAATAAATTGTCTGCCCCAGAGCTCTCCAGAAGGAGCAGCTCACGCTATGATGGGCGTCTCCATTAATCCCTCCTGAAGAAGAGCGGTGGGTCCTAGACACAAAGTAATCCATCATTTTGCCCAGGCTAGAACTCATTGTCTCTAGAAGAAAATTAAACCTGATCCTGCTTTTGTAAATGCATATAAAGTACACATAAATCCCGATAATACAGATTTAAAATTGGATCCAAGTGATATACATGAGAATAATAATATCTTTTTGGTAAAGCCATCTCAAGAATTCTTATTTAAAATTCTGCATTGGTATAATCAGTGACTGTTCCTTCTTTGACATTTTACATCTGATCATCATGTTGAACTTGTTCCATCTCTGGGACAAACTGGATAAATGAGCAGAAAGATGTCAATTCTAGACAGGGTCCTAAATAAAACATAAAATGAGACTCAGAAAAGAAGCCAAAGGTGTTAGCAGCATTTGACCATGAGGTATGTTATTTATACTCTCCAGAACCAAATCCAAAAAATGGACCAATATCTATTTACAAGGTGGAGGAGGGGGAGGGCAAGTCAGAAGCCGAAAACACAGCTGATATTTCCTCACTCAGAACATGCTAACGTTAGGCAGTGACAACACAGCCCTCTCTGGTTCTGTTCCAACCTCCCCAGTGACATGCAGACCTCACTTGTCATCCACGTGCTCCCAGTGCTCTGCCTACCTCACCTAAGTTCCAAGGAGTTGGATGGGAAACTGCCTTCAGAGACCAATAAAGCCCATAAATATTGCTGTAATTGAGCTGAGATTGAAATGAAAGTCATCTTTCTGTTTTTCCTCCTAGTTTCCACCTCTGCTTCTCCAGTCTGAGGTCTCTGCCTGCATTTCCATCATCTCTGTTTACTTCTCGGCCAGCCACTGGGTTTCGTCTCCATCATGGCACCAAACTGGCTCCCAAAAATGTTGCTGATTGTCTGTTTTTAGACTGTAATAAAGAAATACCCAAGACCGGGTAATATATAAAGGAAGTAGGTTTAATTGACTCAAAATTTGACATGGCTTTAGTTAGTCCATTTTTAGACTGCAATCAAGAAATGCTCAAGACCAGGTAATGTGTAAAGGAAGCAGGTTTAATTGACTTGCAATTCCACATGGCTGGAGAGGCCTCAGGAAACTTACAATCATGGCACAAGACATCTTACATGGCAAGCAATAGTGCAGGGGAAACTACCATTTATAAAACCATCTGATCTTGTGAGAACTCACTCACTATCATGATAACAGCATGGGGGAAAACCGCTCCTTAATCCAATCACTTCCCACCAGGCCTCTCCCTCAACATTTGGGGTTTACAATTCGAGATGAGATTTGGGTGGGGACAGAGAGCCTAACCATGTCACTGATGGTTTGCTGAATGTTGACCTAGCATGACCTCTGGTCCTTACCTCGCTGGTTCTCTGTGCCATACGTGACACTGTCAGTCCCTTCCTTCTTGTAGGAATTCTCTGCTCCTTTCACTTCTGAGACATGATGGTCCTTACTCCTCTTTGTGTTTCCCAACCTTTTAACCTTGGCTTCCTGTTGAGCACCTCTGCTCCGTGTGAATTTTAAATGTCAGGATCCTCCTGGGTTTCACCTTCCCTTCTTTGCTAACTCAGCAGATCGCTCTGGGAGACACCCCCTGCTTTTCCTGACTTCTCTAATAACTCAAACGCATGCACTGACGAGTGTCCAATTTACATCCACAGCTCAGATCTCTTTTCTGGGCTTCACATTCACTTAACCAATTGGCTGACGGATCTCCCTCTATTTAGACAAAGAACAGGCTCCTCCCACAGCTTGAAATGTCTACAACAAAGCTCCTCCCCTTTCTGAAGCCAACTCCTGCTCCTCAATTCCTGAGCTGTGACTGTCCAGCAGTTAGTCACCCCAGTAGCAATCTGTCACTCACCTTTAACCATCTCTCCACCTCACCCTGTATCCAGTCAGTAAATAAGTTTTGCCAATTTTACTCTTTCAATGTGTTTTCTTTTCTGCTCTCCATAACTCTTCTGGGGCTTGCCTTGCCTTGCACTTTGGTCCCACTCACTCAGAAGGTGTTTCGCATTCTAATTACCTTCTGCTCGGAGATGAGCCTGACAGGTGTGACTCAACTAAGCACCTGTGCCTGTTACGCTCTTAATTATGGTCTAGGGATGACTCTCCACCTCCTACAGTGAAAATTCAACATTAAACTTTGTCCAAGACTACATTTTCATTCTCAGGTCCCATCGCTACCCATTACTGTCCTCAATGCAGCTTGTTCCCAACCCCAGAGTCATAGTCAAAGTATTTACAACTGGCCATATAGAGAAACTGACCAATCAGAGTAGATGCTAACCACAGCTGGAGTGGGGTCCATACCGTTCCATCTCAGTGCTGCACAGTGGGAGGATAGTCCTGGGAGGGTGACGGGTGCCCTGGAGGGCTCAGAGAAGAGGCCTTGCTTAGTGCCCTGCATGTAAGCATTTCAGCATCTGCACACCTGCAGAGCTGCACCTGTGCACAACAGCTCAGCATTAGACTTAACCTCACACACCCACATTCTCACGTTGCTTCTCCTGTGCTCAGATAACTTTTTATAAATATTTAAGTTTTAACTCAACTATGCTACTACCTTTGGTCTTGGTTTCACAGAAGATCTTTTTGTTGCCTTCTCCACCACCAAATATATAGTGCACTGTCCTTACTAGTGTTTCTCAGAGCACCTGTTTTTTTCTTTATCATCTTTGTTATCACTTGAATTATAGTTTAAATGCCATTTAAATTTTTCTACTTTTCCCACTAGAGTATAAGCTTGATGAGGGCAGGACATAAACAACATTGTCCAGCATGGTGTGTATTGTACACTTAATATGTGAGCACGACTTAGACCTAACTGTCAAACAGTAAGTAAATTGGGAAAATAAAAGCATAACACTCGAGGAATGTGTGATATCACAACTTTACAGGAAGTAGGTGTGCTGGAAAATACACATGTGGGACTCAAATGTTCTGAGACTTGTGGCTCATCTAGTCTTGGAGCGCACTGAATATGTGCACTAGAAACAATTTCCTTACAAATGCTCAAAGCTTTAAATACAGTGAAGATGCCTTCCCTCCCTGCCCAGGATGTCACATGGAATTAACACTGGAGAAGTATTTTGTAAAATATTAAGTGATAATCATTCTAAGATATCACTAAAATATGTTTTAAAGAAGTGCAATGTTGGGGTATTAATGTAAATGTGCTATTGAGTGTTTCATTAAATACACCTTGAAGATTATGGCTCTAGAATAAAGGACACTTAATCAGGAGAAATATTGATCTATCCCTACCTTTCTTTCTCCATCTTTTTTCTTTTGAAACTTAGTTAGCTTTAAGATCGTCACCAAAAAATGTCCTCATTAAAACAGGGCTTGAGTTGGGAATAAAGAATATGGTGGCTGAGTTCCCGTTTCTTTCAGATTCCACCTTGAGCTGCACCCTGCAGGTTTCCCATTCCCCCCACATTCTCTGGACTCTACTCCCTGCTCTGCACACACTCAGGGACCCACACAGTGCCCAAGCAAACACACTCAGCATGGAGCAGAGGAAGAAACTGTTGGGTGCCATCATTTATTCTCAGCAGTATGGGTTTTCTGGATTAACAGAGTAGAGAAAATGCAAGAAGAGAAGACACAGCACTCTGAGTTTGTCCCGTAAGAGAAAGCAGATGATGTCTAGAAGGCTGTGATATGTGATTGAACACTATAGTTATGGCACACAAATTTAAGAGGAAAATTTAGTATTCCAGGCGCTCTCTGGCTAACAATATAAACGATTATACAGATGGGAATATCACCTCTGTTATGAAGAGGGAAGCATCTATCCTGCCTCATGTTAAAGGAAAATTTGCATGGCTGGAAAAGGAGCCACAGATGTGTTAAAAGTATTAGCTTCCCAGTATTGCTTCAAGCTCCTGGTGAGGAACTGCATCAGAACCGGGGGATCTCTTCCCTTGTTTTCTAAAAAAAAGAAACCTAGAGTGACTGGGGAAGATCTGAATGACCTGTGCAGTCCACTTTCATCTTGGACTTTGGGGGATGTACAGTATTTGTTATCCAACCCTGGAAATGAACTTCATATCACATTACCTGAGATGCCAGGGGCTTCCAGTTTGAAGCAGATATTGTGCATGCTCCTGTTAATAAAATGCAATTCATGAAAAGTATTGTGTTATTGATCTGTTAATTCTATTTTAGCTTCATAACTAATTCACTTTTATGATTCTCCTTATTTGTGGAGAAATATGGCATATTCTGTTGGAAAATAACATGAAAACACTGTGAAAAGTAAAATGCTCTAAATAAATGTGTGAGAGTATAATATTCTCTTGAAAAGCATGTTTGTGAACAGGGAATGGATTGGTTGGTGAGATTAGCACTCCATTATTGAATCATCAAGATTACTATTAGAAATGATGGGAAATAGAGAAGGCCAGTAAATGCGTATTTTCTCTGTACCCTGGAGTCTAAAGTGTATGTTAACTTGGCCACGTGACTTGAGCAAATAAATCAACTTCTCTGAGTCTTACTTCCCTTATCAGCGCAATGAAAAATGAGACCAGATTGTCTTAGCATTATTTTCCTAGCTTTATCCTTATTTTCAAAAATGTTATAATGCAATGATTTTCTTAAAACATTATTTTTCTTTTCTTAGAGACGAGTTCTCATTCTGTCACCCAGGCTGGAGTTCAGTAGTGCAGTCTTGTCTCACTGCAGCCCTGACCAGCAAAGCTCAAGTGATCTTCCTACCTCAGCCTCCTGAGTAGCTGGATCTACAAGCATGTACCACCACACACAGCTAAATTTTGAATTTTAAATATTGGATGTTCATTGTCTCCCAACCTGATCTTGAACTCCTAGGCTCAAGAAAGCCACCCACCTTTGCCTCCCAAAATGCTGGGATTACAGGCGTGTGCTGCCACATTAAGCCCAGTGATTCTCCTTTTGTTTGTTGGTTTTACTCTCTGATGCAATCACCAAGCATATATTGAGTGAACATTGCTAGGTGTTGGGTTCAGATTCGGTTGCTGGCCTCAGGAGTGTGTGAGTCTGTTGAGTTAAATTTTGACACCTGAGAACAAGAGAATATCTACCTGGAGTGCTGAAATCTACCTGGATGTTCGTTGTCTCCCGCCTGAAGACTGTGGGCTCTGGACCTCCTAGAGTTTCGGAAAATGTCTCTGTTCTGGGTACACATGAAGGGAGTCAGAATGGATAAAGATTTCACAGAAAGTAGAAGGTACATAAAACAGTGGGAGATTCTTGCCAGCTTGCCAAGATCAATGCCACTCCCTGTTCAACTGCTGTTAACACATCTGACATGCTTTCACTTTTGCACACGATGGAGAATGTTATCCACCCTCCTCCTTGGAAGGGCAGAGCATGGTCATCAACCTCCTGCAGCCACTATGCTGCAATCACCTCCTTTTGGCCTTCTCTGCTCCTTCTCCTGCTCCTCCCTTGTACTTATCTATGGACCTTTGCTTTAACTTTTAAATGGCCACATCTCAGATCCTGGCCTGTCAGTTTTATGCAACGGATTTCCAGTCATGGCATCATTTGACAGCTTGTGATCAGCAGAGAAACTTGCCAGGTTCCAGGAGTAGTTCTGGCTGAAGCACACAGGAAACAGAATGAGGCTTAGGGCTGTACTTGGGACTCCTAGGTGAGCACAGTGGTCAGAAGATCCCAAATGATCACCAAGACTGTCCCAGGGAACATTTCTCTCCAGTTGGGACACTGAGTCATGATGGGGCAAAAGCTGGAAGCCTGTAGTTCACCTTTTTATGCTGTGGGTGAGTCCTCCTATGTATGATCCTGCAGTTGTTCATCTGCACTGAAATAAGTGATTAGAAGTCATGGGGAGCAGTAGGTGACATAAGTAATGGTGCAGGGGTGGAGTCAGGGGTTCCTCAGCAAAAGGAGAGGAAATGAGAGGAGAAAAAGCAATAGAAGAACATATAAGAGCAGAGTAGCATGGTTGTTAAGGATATAAACTGAAGGTGTCCCACTGAGATGAGTGGAATTGGCTGTTTAGAGCATGTTATCTTGGAAAAATGGTAAACATCAGGGCAATCTAACATGATCACACATCTGCACATAATGTCTCATTTTACCTAATTCTATTTTAAAAAACATGACCAAACATTGTCATTGGCCCAATACAGTGGCTCACACCTGTAATTCCAGCACTTTGGGAGGCCAAGGCTGGTGGATTGCTTGAGCCCAAGAGCTTGAGACCAGCCTAGGAAACATGGTGAAACCCCATGTCTACAAAATAATTAGCCATGTGTGGTGGGGTACACTTGTAGTCTCAGCTTCTCTGAGGTCTGAGGTGGGAGGATCACCTTAGCCTGGACAGTTCAACATTGCAGTGAATTGTGATTGCACCACTGTACTCCAGTCTGGGTGACAGAGCAATTCCCTCTCTCAAAAAACAAAGCAAAATACATTATCATCAACTGAACATTGGACACTGGGACATGTGCTATCTGTAGGCAAAACATAGATTATTAATTTTGATTTTTCTGGGTTCTAGAAACCCTCAGCCAAGATATACACACACATGCAATGCATATAACATATGACAATGTTTAAATATAAAAGATTATGTGACATATATGAACATGTATAATATATGTGTGATGGTTAATTTTATGTGTCAGCTTGGCTGGACCATGGTGCCCGGATATGTGGTCAAAGATTGCTCTCAATGTTTCGGGACACTGTATTTTGGTGAGGTGGATATTTACATCTGTGGACTTTGAATAGAGCAGATTGCTCTGCATAATGTGGATGGACCCATCTAAATCAGCTGAAGGCCTGAGCAGAGCGAAACACGGACTTCCCCTAAGCAAAAAGGAGTTTTCCCAGCAGACTGCCTTTGGCTCCAACTGCAACGCTGGTTCTCCCTGGTTCTCCAGCTTGAGAGCCTTTGTACTTGAACTACAACATCCGGTCTTCCCTGAGACTTCAGCCTGACAGCCTTCAGACTGGAGTAATAGCATTGGCCCTCCTGGGTCTCTAGACTGTGGACCATCCTGCAGATTTCAGCCTGACCACCAGTCCCCACAATCACGTGAGCCAATTTATTCATAAGTATATTTATACTCTCTCTCTCTCTCTCTCTCTCCCCCCACCCTATTGGCTCTGTTTCATGGGGGTCCTTAATTCAAGCCCCAAGGATGCAACACCTCCCAGGAAGTTGACAGCAGCTGATATGGTTTGGATTTATGTCTCTGCCCAAATCTCATTTCAAATTGTAATTCCAGTGTTGGAGGTGGAGCCCAGTGGGAAGTGAGTGGATCACAGGGCGGAGTTCTCATGGATGGTTTAGCACTGTCCCCTCTTGGTACTGTCTGATGATAGTGAGTGCATTCTCATGAGATCTGGTGTTTAACAGTGTGTGGCACCTCCCCCCTCTCTTCCTCCCACTCTGGCCATTGAAACGTGCCTGCTTTCCCTTTGCCTTCCACTACGATTGTAAGTTTCCTGAGGCCTCCTCAGAAGCAGATGCCACTATACTTCCTGTACAGGTGAAACAAATCTCTTTTCTTTATAAATTATCCAGTCTCAGGTATTTCTTTATATCACTGTGAGAATGAACAGCATCCCCCATCATGAGAAAACCCATGGAGACATGTTATTTGGCCTGTATCTCTGTCCAGAGATGAACAAAGTTTACAAGAGCCACTAGGGAAGTGAGAGTGACACTAAACTTTGGAAAATCAAGAAAGAATGGCCATGGGAGGACCCTCTTTCTGCAGTCTGAGGGGAGAACAGGCTTCGTAAATGGTTCCACATAGATTTGTAATATGCTCATCCTGGTGATACTGGCTTAGAAGCAAATGGGTACTTTTTTCTAATATAGTTTCAAATTAATAAGCAATCTCATCAGCCTTCTTGTGTTTCCTAGCTGGTAAAATTAGTGATCCCTGTGCCTGGATGAGCTTGGAGCTCCTTGCACATCAGGACTCTGTTCTCTGATTGATACTCCAGTTTTCTGGAGAAAG
The DNA here is from genome assembly GCA_963574635.1 of Cheracebus regulus. Classification (NCBI taxonomy): domain Eukaryota; kingdom Metazoa; phylum Chordata; class Mammalia; order Primates; family Pitheciidae; genus Cheracebus; species Cheracebus regulus. The sequence goes on along the minus strand of CAUYQU010026719.1, from coordinate 86,089 downwards.
CACAAAAGGTTGAACAGATTAAGCCTCTGTGGCTCTGGGCTCAGGGTTAGGTCAAATGAGAGAGGTCACCTGGAGGAAGCTCCAGCTCCAGCATCTGTATCAGACTCCCTGGGCTGCAATAGCATTTTATCATCAACTGGCCAACCTTAAGACAACAGCACTTTTTTGTCTTATAGTCCTGAAGGCTGAAAGTTCAAAGGCAAGGGGCTGGCAGGACCACACTGTGTCTGAAGCCTTAAGGGTAAGATCCTTTCCTTTCTCTCAGCTTCTGCTGTTTACCAGCAATCCTTGCTTCCCTTGGCTTGCAGACGTCACTCCAAGATCTGCCTCCATTATCACATGGTGTCCTCTCTGTATGTGTCTGAGTATCTTCTCCTCTTCCTATAAGGACAGCAGTCATGTTGGATTGAGGCCCATCCTAATGACATCATCTGAACTTGATTATATCTGCAAAGAACTTGTTTCCAAATAAGGTCACAATCACAAGGGCTAGGAGTTAGGACATCAACATATATCTTCCAGGGGGAAACGTCAACCCATAAGGGCATCTCAGCTGTCCTGGCACAATGCCAAGGAATTCAGAGCTTGTCAATCTGTCTTGCCCCCATTTCTCCTTCACAGCAAAGTGCTAAGGACTTCCCAAACTGTATTCTACATTACAAATTTACAAGTGACTCTGCCCAACCCCATCTGAAGTGTCTGAAAGAAGAAATTATTTGAAATTCAAATTTATACCAAATCTCCTTTGTAGGAGCCACAATTAGGAATCATTTTTCTCTGCTATGTTTCTGTGCATTATGATGAAGATGAAAATGCGCTTTATTTCAAATAAAATAAATCAAGCCAAGCATGACCTAAAAGCTCTACAAATATTAAACATCCATCTAATTATGCATTAGACTGCTGTCATTGTTTAATTTTCTTAAACAATATCTAAAATGCTCCCAATGACTTACACAAGATCCTTTTCTCATTGGAATAATTATTATAAAGAAAACAAAACTTTGGCTCCCAAAGTAGAAATCTATGTGACTAGAAAGAGGGGAAGTTGAAATCCACAAAAATAACATTAAGAAAGGACCACATATCCAAAGTGAGTTTAGAATGAAAAAAATAAAAGATCAGAGCCATAACTCAGGGTCTTCACTGAGGTTTCCACTACCTCATTTTAGCTCAGCTACACTGAGTATTTACAAGTGAAGTTTCCTTGAATTGCAAAAACTTCAGACTTCTGATCAACAGTTGCTACCCAGAATAGCCACGGGTAGTAATAAGTGGTGTTTGTGGAGAGCTTCTACCCAAGGAATCTCAAGTCATATGCATGGCCAACAAGTTAATCAATAAGAACCTGGTGGTCTTCCTACAACTCACCTCTGGAGGAAATCATGACAAGTGAGCCTTCACAGACCTGCTGTTGTACCTACATGCAGTGGGTGTTGCTCTGCTGTGTTTTTGCAATGTTCCCGTGACACCATAAGCCCTGTGTAGTGGAAAGATTGCTAATAGTTTGCTCTAAGTTGCTGTTCCACGTACTTCCCTTGGAGCATGAAGCTGACATTGTCACTGACATTCTAATTCAAACCTCAGCTTGTGAATTTGCCTTGGAAGATTACATTCATTCAGAGTAGATTATTTTTATACAACTGTGGAAAACTAATGTCATCTTCCAAGAACAGATAAAAATAGAATATCAATAATATACTTCAATAAATGAGACAAAAGGTCATAGCTTGACATTCTGTAAACTTCATAGTGATAATAACAGATATATCACTAAATGAATAGGTTATTATGGAATCTATGCATCTTTTAAAACCTATAGACCCACCTGTAAGAGACAATCTGTTCTAATTCTTCTTCCTGTGTTTGTTTGCATATTTTTAAACATATTTATCCACTTTCATAAAGTTTTATAAGAGGTGTTGTAGAGGACTGCACACCTCTATAAGACAGTTGCCAAGCATTCAACCTTATACAGGACCATAGACTCTTTTTTGGTTATGATTGCATTTCTTTTTAAAAACTATGGCGGGTGAATCACAAGGTCAAGAGATCTAGACCATGGTGAAACCTCATCTCTACTAAAAAATACAAAAATTAGCTGGGTGTGGTGGCGCACGCCTGTGGTCCCAGCTACTTGGGAGGCTGAGGCAGGAGAATTGCTTGAACCCAGGAAGTGGAGGTTGCAGTGAGTTGAGATCGCGCCACTGCACTCCAGCCTGGCACCTGGGAACAGAGCAAGACTCTGTCTCAAAAAAAAAAAAAAAAAAAAAAAAACTATGGAGATGGCCATGGACCAAGTGGCTCTGAAAAATAAACATAGATTGTAAGAAAAAATAAAGAGTTCAATTAATTATAATCCTGGGATGTTCAATGGGTCAGAAAAAGGACTACAGTGTGAGAAGATTAAACTGCTATCATATTAATATAAAATTTTGCTATGAGAATTTTGTAATCAAATATTGAACTTTTAAGTACAGTTAGAATCATGCCTTTGGGAGTCAGTGAGATGGCACACAAATGTTTTTCCCAGTCATGTGAGAGTGTGTGTGTGTGTGTGTGTGTGTGTATGGCATTTCCTCTCACAAACAACCCAAAGAAATGAAGTAGAGGCTTTTGTAGCCGCGTCTCACAGAGAGCAATCTTCTAATAATGTGTCTCCCTTCTCATTCTCATTTGCCTATGTTGCAGCATGATTTTGAATTAAAATCAGTTGATATTTCCATAGATAAATTAAGCTTCTTATGTTCAATATATTACTCTTTCCTTAATGTGTGTCCTTGATAATGACATACTGAATAACCAGATACTGTGCAATCTCTTCTACATTTTATTTCTATATAAAAATATTAAACAAAATATTCCAATCTTCTCCACTCTGGCAGCAGATCAACAGGATTTTATTCCTTACTCAAAATGTTTTACAAGACAAATATTTAAAATGATGCAAAACCCACAATCTTCATTGGTGTTTTGGGGTTTCTGCTTAATTATGAAATGAGCTCAGGTAATTTTTCACTGCACTTAGCAGTGATTATGCTAAAGATGAGAAAATAGGTTGAGTGCTGCTGTGGACTAAATGTCTGTGTCCCCTCAGATTCTGTTGAAACCTAAGTCTCCAATGTGGTGGCATCAGGAGGTGGAGCCTTTGAAAGTAATCAGATATTAAGGGTGGAGCTCTCATAAATGAGACTAGCACCCTTGTAAGAAGAAACGCTCACCAGACACCAGATGTGTTGGGGCCACGTTCTTACACTTTCAGCCTCCAGAACTGTGAGAAGTAAGTGTGTGCTGCTCAAGCCTCTAAGTCTATGGTACCTGACCATAGCAGCCCGAGAGAACTAAGACAAAAGCATTTAATCAGCAAGTAGATGCATGAGAATTGGAGCTCTGGTAGTCTGACAACAGAGTCCATGACTGAACAAATAATTTTTTTTTTTTTTGAGACCGAGTCTCGCTCTGTCACCCAGGCTGGGGTGCAGTGGCACGATCTCAACTCACTACAATCTCCGCCTCTCAGGTTCAAGCAATTTTCTGCTCAGCCTCCTGAGTAGCTGGGATTACAGGCGCCCGGCACCACACCCAGATGGTGAAACCCCGTCTCTACTTTTTAGTAGAGACGGGGTTTCACCATCTTGGCCAAGCTGATCTTGAACTCCTGACCTTGTGATCCACTCTTTTCAGCCTCCCAAAGTGCTGGGAATACAGGCGTGAGCCATCATGCCCGGCCTGAACAATTTCTTAAAGATCTACTTTGGATGTTGTCCCTTCTGCTGGGTCTGTCCCTAGCGACAGATGAAAAGAGAACTCACACACAGGTATGCAGTGTAAGAGCAGCTAGGGGACTGCCTGGCACTAGTGGCCAAAGAGTGAGCAGTCTGGAACAGCTGGAGCTGCTTGCTTTTATTCAGTAACAATGCTTAAAGCCTGCAGCCAACACTATCTGTGTGTAATTAACGTTATTGTTCCCCTTTCAGGGAGCAGTCACAGAAGATCAAGGGTCAGTTTCTGGACAACATAAGTAAACAAGCCTATTTAAGATATATTCCTCTACACTTCTTGTACCTACTCTTCGTCCTCTGACTCAGGGTAAGAGAACAGCTGCCTTCAGCTTATTCTCCCCTGAAGCTATGCAGAGTCTTTCACCTTTCATAAGACCCGCTCCTTTCCCTATAGCTCCTCCCACCACTCTGACCAATCTCCTATACCCTTCTCAATCTCACGTTGAATTGCTGGAGGTGGGGTCTGGTCGGGGGTGTCTGGGTCATGAAGTGGCTCCTCCATGCTTGGTGCTGTCATCCTGATGGTGAGTTCTGATGACAGCTGGCTGTTTAAAGTGTGTGCCCCCTCCCGTCTTGCTCCTGCTCTCGCTGTGTGACCCGCCCGTTCTCACTTCTCCTTCCACCTGGAGTAAAAGCTCCTGGAGGCCTCCCCAGAAGCCAAGCAGATGCTGGTGCTGTACAGGGGTACCTCCTGTACACCCTGCAGAACTATGAATTAAACATCTTTTCTCTATAAATTGCCCAGCCTCAGGTATTCCTTTACAGCAGTGCAGTAACAGCCTATTACACCAAATCTCTTAACTAAACTTGTGTGCAGCAGATTTATTGTGGAATATATTCCTGACATGTTTCCATGGATCATAGAAGCATGACAGTCAAATGCAGGCTGTATTGTGTCACCTGTCACTAATCTAGTCACCAGTCACCTCAGGCCCAGGATTCTCGCTAAAATAAATACACTGCATGGAGTAAACTTTTAATTAGATGGAAAATGACTCAAGAATTATTATAATATATGGTCCCAAAGTAAACTGCAGAATGAAAACAGTTCCATGAACACTCCTGAAAGCCAACGGGAATAGAGACAGTCTACACGTTTGGAAGGGCAGCTTAATTTCCATTGCTTCCTGAATTCATCTTCCGTTTTTCCTGCTGCAAAACTCAACTTAAAGTTCCAGAGGGAGGCATTTCATAGCCCTTCCTCTTTCTGGTCTTTTATTTTATTTGGATTTTGTGACATTTGAAAGTTCCTTCAGCTTTCTGGGGTGCAGTTTCCTCTTAAGGCAGATGGCTGTCACATCGCTGTTCTGAGGATTAAATCAGGTATTGTATATGAAATGCTTGGTTAATATAAAATAGAAGGTAATTATTCTCTTATCTTCTTTCTTCCCTCACTCTGGAAAAATTCTCTATCTATGACCACAGGGTTAGTTACCCTCCAGCACTAAGAAGGATAAAGTAAAAAGCTGGCAACTCCTCTATTTAAGTTGCTGGGGAAAGTTCTTCCACCTTCCTTTAATTGTGACATTTCTTTTTCTTTTCCTTTTCTTTTCTTTTTTTTTTAATTTTCTTTTAAGTTCTGGGACACATGTGCTGAACGTACAGATTTGCTACATAGGTATCCATGTGCCATGGTGGCTTGCTGCATCCATCATCTAGGTTTTAAGCCCCACGTGCGTTAGGTTGCTGGTAGATGCAGGATTCTAAGTGTTTGACAGAAATGTGCCAACAAGTGTTTAGACAACCACTGTGCGCTCCACCTGAACCCCCTTGTTAAGGAGTACACTTGCCTGTCAGAAAATGGGAGGTCCATGAACAAGTCTAGGAAACAGTTATCTGCTAACTTGCTATTCTCCTTCTGTGAGAACTTACCCCACTTTCAGAGGTGTATCTTAGAGGGCTTTGAAGTAGTAGGAATTGATGAATCAAAGTATCTCCATTTTGCATAGAAAAAAAATCCATTCCCATCACAAAACAGCCCCCATTTCATAAGAAATATTCAAGATGAAAAGGAATGAGAATGATGACTTACATAAATGAAACCTTAGACATCAACTTCAAGAGCCAGGTACTACTCCATGGCACCCTCCCATGACCGGGTCAGTTTCTGGGGACACCTGGTATCCTTGGACAGGAAGCACCCATGATTAGTGTCAAAAAGTGCCAGATGAACCCAGATATCCTCTTCCATACTGGCAGCAAAGGGGATACAGTGGGATGTATTGGAATTTTTCGAGAGGACCCTCACTCTGTGATTGACAGCCATCCTCCTGGGGCAGTTTCACTCTGCTGTGGTTACTGACAAGTGGATGAAGACACAGAGCATTTTAAAATTGAATAGACCTGAATACAGCACAAATGATTGTAGAATTGTTTTGTGAAACTTGCGTTGCTGGCAGGCACATATAACATGTGAGCAAGTATATGTGTGAATACAATCAGTTGCACTATCCATGGATATTCTTTCACTGAGTCTCCCAAGTTCAAAACCATAATGCATAATTAGAGATAAATTGTGTGAGGGAAGGTGAGTGGCTTGAAACAGACCAAATTCTTAGAATCAGTTGCTTATCTTTCTGTACTCTATTTTCTCAACTCGAAGATGCATAATGGCACTCCTCTTAACATTTTGGAAATCAAGGTGCATCTTACAACGGATTTGTACGTTTAACGTGGTTCTTTTCCATTTGTGTTCTGCAAAGTTATTATTAAGTCGATAAAATGTTTCAGAATCATTGCTTTCTGAAAATCAACAAAATAGAGTGCATATTCCCAAGCACTGAGCTTTAGGAGATAAACTGACTCCCAACATAGTATAAATCCTGCTTATCAAAGAGAGAGAAATGAAGTATCCTGCTCTAGGGATACAAGCTGCATTAACTTCAGAAGAGGATGCAGGTCACCATCAGTCCCTCTCCACAGATAAGCTAGTGCCAGAAAGCTCTAACAGCCCTGTTCTGCAAGATCAAGATTGGGAAAATTGAACTCTCTTCCTGTCTCTGTTTCTTAAACAAGTTACTTCTGGCTCATCTCGATTAATTTCAGTATTTTATTTTCTAGCCCATTTAAGTGATCAGTTTCCTATGTTTGGAAATGTACTTTATAGTTAATGACACAATGAATTATTTGATGTATACGAATTATTTTCTTGTTTTGTCTTATTTTAAATGATTTCATTAGAGGCAGGCCTCAGACAGGAGACTTTAAGATCATGTTTAAAGTTTTTATTTATGCTGCCAAGCTAGCTTTGAAAAATTATATGGTAATTATAAATATTTGATGTATATAAATTTATCAGCCTCACAATCAACACATCATTATTATTTGTTTGGTTAATTTCAGAAACATACAATATCACAGCATCATTTCTTCTGCATTTTTTTTGTCTGTTCATGGCTTGAAAATATTTTGTGAGTGTTGCTTTACTAATTGTATCAGTAGAAATTTCTACTTTCAAGGCACTAACGGTATAGATTCAAGTATAATAGATAAGAACTTTTACCTTTTGTACCAGTCTGGGTCCTCTGGGAAGCAGACATCAAGATGGAGTTAGGAGTTAAGAGCTGCAGAGATGCATAGGGAGAACACCCCCATGGAGGGTAAGGGGCGAGAGAGTGGGAGCAAGTGGGGAGCCTCGGACCATGAGAATGAGGCCTGGCACCTGAGGAAGAGTGAGGGGAGAGGGGAGGACAGGTGGGAAGAGGGGAGGACAGGGCAGGAAGAGCCTCAGGCTGTGAAGCCCCACTGAGAGCATCTTGGCCAGTCCAGTGGGGAGTCACAAAATACAGAATGATCTTCTGAGGCCCCTCTTGGACTGGACTTTCCTGCCGAGCTCAGTCACTGCATGAGAGCAGCCTGGGGGAGGTGGAGCCTGGTATGAATGAAGCAGTGAACTCCAAAAGTAGGGCTACAGTCAGCTACCAATGCTCTAGCTCTGAGCAACAGGTCTCTCTAGAAGGGAAAGGAGAGTGAGGCACCTCCTAGAAGCCACTCCTCTGGCTCTTCAGTTGGAGGGAAGGAAGATAAGCAGATCAGTGAAAAGCCTGATGATGAGTACTTTAGGGAAAAGTAACGCAAAGGAAAATGTGTATTAGGGCAGAAAAGGTTACAAGTTTCAAGTTCTGTTCTCCCATTAATTTGTAGTGTTTCTTAAATTGCCATGGAAAACAGGTGACTTTTGAGAAGAATCTGAGGGAACTGAGGGAGGGAGCCATCTGGAGACCTGGACAGAGCTCTGGAGGCAAAGGGAACAGCCGATGCCAAAGTCCTGTGCAGAGGATGCCTTGGCACATTCCAGGAACAGCCAGGGGGTCAGCATGCCTCACATGAACTGAGCCCCAGGCAGGTGGGAGGAGATGAGGGATAAGGGAATCAGCTACAATCTACAATCACCTAATGGTTTCTTCCTGCCCACTGCATAGACAAAACCAGTTCACCGAGACCATGGTATTTTAGTAAATAGAGAGTTTAATTAACAGGAGGTCAGCTATATGGGAGAATTGGATTTATTACTCAAATCAGTCTCTCCAAAGGTTCAGAGGTAAGGGATTTTCAAAGATAGTTTGGTGGGTCGGGGACTAGGGAATGAGTGCTGCTCACTGGTTGGGGAATGCCATCATAGTGGTGTGGAAAAAGGTTCTTGTGCATGGAGTTTGCCCCTGGGTGGGGCCACAGGACCAGTTGAGTTATGAATCGTAAGTCTGGGTGGGGTGAATCTGAAAGCCATCTTTAAAAAAAGGTCTAGATTATACAATAGTGATGTTTTCTATAGGCGCAATTGGAGAAGTCACAAATGTTGTGACTCCTGGCCACATGACTTCTAAGCATCAAGGGATTACAGAAACTATGCCTACATTTTAGCAGAATTCAGGGCCCTCTCATAATCCTAAGCCTGTGGCCTTTATTTAGTCTTACAAAGGCAATTTCAGCCCTGAAAAGGGGGTGACCAGTTTGCAGGAAGGACTACTATCATCCTTGCTTCGAAGTTAAACTGTAAACTGAATTCCTTTCATGGTTGCCTTGGCCTATGCTCAGGAATGAGCAAAGACAGCAAGCCTGTGAGGTTAGAAGCAAGATGGAGTCAGTCATGGTAGATTTCTGTCACCATCATCATCTTTGCAAAGGTGGCTTCAAAGCCACAGGAGGCTTTTATGGGGACAGTGACATGTCCCAGCATGGGAGCTTCACTTTCATGCTTCTGCAGAATAAATCATGATGGAGTGTGCCATGAATGTTCAGGCATTTCCAGCTACCGGCATGTGCTAACTGCATCCTCACTAGCCCAAGAGTAAGTAAAAGAAATGTAAGGATAGTAAATTTTGCAAAGTGAGACTTTTTCACAAAGACCTACAAATTGAGTATCTCTAATTCAGAAATCTGAAACCAGAAATGGTGCAAAAATGAAAAGCTTTTGTGTGCTGGCATGAGGCTCATTGAAGCATTTTGGGCTTTGGATTTTCAGGTTAGAAATGTCAAACTGGGGTTAGCATAATGCAAATATTCCCAAGTCTGGAAAAAAAAATTAGAAATTATAAACTCTCCTAGTTCCATGCATTTAGGATTAGGAATACTCACCCTATAATCATTAATGCCAATAATAACCCCTGGTCGATCTTTCCCTCTTGTTGCTTCATTTGTTCATTGTTTGTTTATAGCTAATCATCATACTTCATGTTCTTACACTCAACTGTGCACATTTATGTGCTAGCATTCTCTTCCACTTAAATGCATTCCTGTTTCAGAGCTTACATAAGGCTGGGAGCCCTGCCTGCTTCAATTCACCCTCTGGTTCTAATACTTCTTGTTGAAAGATGGTTACACGTGTTGGAATAACAAAGGACCTCCAAATAACACAATCCCCATTTTTCCAAGCAGAATGCTTGTTAAAGATGCTTTTGGACGAATTGAATGTTTTAATTTTTTGTGGCATGATTGAAGTTGATTTTGCTGAAGAAGTTTACTTTCAGGTACATGTTTAATTTTGCATGAAATAAACAAATATATTATTTTGAAAATATTAATTTTGCCTACTCTATTGTCCTTGAACAATGTCGTTTAAAATGTTCACATGGAAACATTATTTCCAGCATTACAAGAAACACTTTCTGAGTCATTGGATACAGTTCCCAGAACACATCGTATTTAGTTCTATTTAAATATTTTGCCATAATGCCTTTCAGAATTCGTTAATGGATATTGACATGTCTCTAATTTACAAAGAAGGGAACGAACTTTTTAGAGGGGGGTAGCTTTCCAAGAAGCCAATTGAGGGAGCAACTTGATTCCAGCCCTAGTCCATGTGTGTTCACAGCCAGGCTCTCAACCACCCTGATATCACTTCTCTACAGTTTTCTTTCTTCCAAAATACTGGGATTTTTGTTGTTGTTGTTGATGATAAATTTTAAAATGCTTCTTCAATGTTTCGTGAAAAATCTTACCCAAACTAAGTATAACTCATCAGTTAACCTGCTAACAAAAGATATGATCATATTTTGCTCTCCCACCAAGAAAGTAGTGCATTTATCTCTTGATTTAAGGCTTTTGTATTTCCCAGTAAACTTTCTGTATAAAGGTCACACATCTCTTCTTAATTTTGTTTCTAAATATTTTATATTTTTGTTTCTTTTGTAAATAGAATTTCCTTATAAATAATGCATTTCAGGTTATTGCTGGTATAGAAGAATGTAATTGATTCTAGGTATATTTATTTTATGTCTTGCCTCTCCATGAAATTTTTATTAAGGTCTAAAGTTTTCTAACAGAAATATTTAAACTTTCCAAGGATGCTGTTTCATTTATCATGACTTTTTTTGACTTTTTTTTTTCTACTTCAGTTTTTAAACTTTTGTTTCCTGTAGCCAAAGGAGCCCAAATAAAACAGAAACATGAACCAAGATCTACTCAAACCCATCCTGGGGCCTATGCTGGTGAAAGGGAAAAAGGGATGTTGGGGATGTCTTAGGAATGCCACCGGAGGCTGAGCCTCAGGAGAGCCCCTGTGTGGGAAGGAGGAAAATTGTCCTCGCAAATACTCAGGCCCTAATATTAAATGGGAAGAGCTTCTATCCAGAGGAGATTAATTAAGGATCTTGAGATGGGAAGACTTTCCTGGATGACCTGGGTAGTTGCTAAAGCCATTGTAGGTAAGAGGTAGGCAGAGGTATTTGACCACAGACAGAAGAGAAGAAGGCCCTTTGCTGGGAGGAGAGGGACACAGAGTCAGGGAGGGCAGCTGCTGGGAGGCTGCTGGGTATGGAGTGGAGAAAGGGCCAGGACCAAGGAAGGCAAGGAATGCAGCTCTGGAATCTGGAGAAGGAGAGAAAAGATCATTCCCAAATCCCTACTACAAGGGAGCACAGTCCTACCGACACCTCGGTTTTGCCCTGGTGGTGAAGCCCATTTTAGATTGACCTCAGAACAACAAGCTACTAAATGGTACTGGTTTAGCCATCAGGTTTGTGGGGATTTGTTACAGCAGCCACAGGAAAGGAGCACACCAGGAATGAGGCCAGCAGGGTTGGAGCGCAGGCCTCCCTGCACAGCACTGCTTCCCAATTCTCATACTCTGCTGCTCCTCCCCATGCACCCCTACCCCCATGGATTTGCCTTGAAAAAACCCACGTTTACCTGCTGCCTTTCTTCAGCCTGTTAATGCAGCCAAGATGCACAAAGGAAAATAACTCAAGTTTACAAGACACATTTTTTTCTTCCAGTCGATTTTATAAGGCCAGGCGTCAGGCCCTCATGGGTAGGTTACCTAGAGCTTTGTTGCCTCGGGGTCAGGTCCAAAGACAGAAGTGGCCACGTATGGCTTCTCCTTGACTTGGGACTGGGCAGACACGCTTTCCCATTAGAGGCTATGGGAGGTAAAGTCTATTTCATGCCTACACCGGTCACGTTTTATGTCTTAAAGAATTACCTACAACTTCTAGCAAATGTTGAATAATGTTCAGAAAATTTGCAAGTTATTAAAACCCAACTGAAATTTGCCCAAGTAAAACTGTGACTTTCCCTGCTGGGTGGATTCCGGACCACAGTGAACCCTAGGCGCCGGACCTTGGGGTGGCATGCCGCAGGTAGAGCCAGGCAGCCTCGGGAGGCCAGGCCCTTCTGCTTCTCCCTGACCTCCTTGACTCATTCAAAGACAGCTTCTTCACATGGCAAGGGACAGTCATATCTTATAGTCCCCAAGTATCACACCGTCTAAATGTAGCCTCAGAAGAGGAGCTTCTCCAACCCAACCCCAGCTCTGCACCCACGCTCCTGAAAAGTGACTTAGGGTCTGCCGTAGGTCAGGTGTCAGCTCTCAGGGAAAAAGGAAGGAAGGGCAGGAAGGAGGAAGGGGGAGAAGAAAGGAAGGGAGGGAGGAAAGGAAAAAAAGGAAGGAAGGGAAAGAAAGAAGAAAGGAAAGAAGTGAAAAATAAAGTCCAAAAGGCTGGGGCCAAGAGAAAGCAGGGCAGCCTGTGAAATCCCTGTGTGGGAAGGTGGGGTTCCCTAGAGGTGATGGACTAGAGGGTGGTTTCTAGCTGCCTGGAGAGGGAAGGTGCTGGTTGTTTCATCCAAACATGCTCTTGGTCTAGCATGTTTGCTTTATTACTGATTTTAAAACTGTTTCTAATGTATCAGAGAGTCATCATTGTAGCAGGAGCAATGGGGAAGAAACCTCTCGAACAGCAAAGTGAGGAAGGAAGTGTCTTTTTATTCAGCCAAGAGCTGTGGTGGGCAACAGCCTCATTCACCAAGCTCCCTGAGCTGCAGCTTCTCTCCCTTTATATAGGCTTACAACGCTAAAGGGGAAACTGAGGTGGAACTATGTCATTGTCCATTTGCTGGACGTCCGACCTTTCAATCTTATGGCTTCATTGATTTGCTAATTCATATGTAGTGTGAACAGGGATCAGCAAGGGGTTGGGGGGCTTACAGAGACAAGACAAAAGCAACAAGTGGTTGGTTGGCAGAGGTTTTTCCAGGTGGAAGCCTGGGCCGTGGAGACGTTGGGGCGTGACCCAGTGCCAGGCTCCAGCTGGTGGAGATAGCATTCATTTGCAGCTCTTTCAAGGTTAACAGATAGTAGAGACATGGGGAACTAAAGAGGGAGTCATTTCCCAGCTGTTTGGTATTTTATTTTATTTATTTTTTCTTCTTCACCCTCCTTCCCATCTGGAAGTGAGGGGAAGAGGTAAAATTGAAGGAGGCAAGGGGGTCTTCCCTCTCATCTTGACAGCAATAATAATAATAAAACACTTACGTGGAGGTTGCTATGTGCCAGGAACTATTTTGAGCATTTCAAATTACTGAAATAATTATGCATGAGATTTTGATGTGGATATTTGTCCCCACCCAAATCTCATGTCAAATTGTAATCTTCAGTGCTGGAAATGTGGCTTGGTGGGAGGTGTTTGAATCATGAGGGTGGATCCCTCATGGCTTGGTGCTATTTTCATGATAGTGAGTGAGTTCTCACAAGATCTGGTTGTTCAAAAGTCTGTGGCACCTCCCTGTCCGCCCCCCCCCTTTCTCTCTCTCCCTCCCTCCCCCTCCCCTTGCTCCTGCTTTTGCCATGGGATGTTCCTGCTCCCTCTTCACCTTCTGCCATGATTGAAAGCTTCCTGAGGCCTCATCAGAAGCCAAGTGTATTAGTCTGTTTTCACACTGCTGATAAAAACATACCCAAGACTGGGTAATTTACAAAAGAAAGAGGTTTAATTCAACTCACAGTTTCACGTGGCTGGGGAGGCCTCACAAACGTGGCGGAAGGTGAAAGGCATGCAGCAGGCAAGAGAGAGAATGAGAATCAAGTGAAATGAGATTTCCTTATCAAACGACTGGATCTGGTGAGATTCATCCACTCTACAGGATAAACTGCCCCCATGATTCAATTATCTCCCGCTGGCCCCACAACACATAGGAATTATGGGAGCTACAATTCAAGATGAGATTTGGGTGGGGACACAGAGCCAAACCATATCACCAAGTACACCTGGCATCATGCTTCCTGTACAGACTGTAGAACTGTGAGCCAATTAAATCTCTTTGCTATACGTTACCCAATCTCAGGTGTTTCTGTGCAGCAATGCAAGAACGAACTAATACAATTTACTTCCACTTGTGAAACGATGATGGAATTGGGGCACAGAGATATTAAATAACCAGCCCAAGGTCAACCAGTATTTACTCGGTGGAGCCAGGATTTTATCTCCAGCAGTTTGGCTCCTGGGCCTGTTCTCTTAACCACTACTTCAAGAGCCACACTCTCTAATGCTAATGACATATTCTTCTCTTCCTATTCTGAGCAGTATAATTTTAAATTGGTATTAAAATACATCAAAAGGCTCTTCCATAGACACCAAAGTGATTTTATGTAATCTCTTGAAGTTATAACATTTTAATAGATTTATTCATCTGGAATCACCCTTGTGTTTCTGAGATTTATCCTATTCTATCATGGTGCATAGTTTCAATGTGTTGTTGATGTGATATATTTGAGGTTTTGGTTTTTATGATCATAGGAAAGTTAGGTTCTAAAATCTCATACATTTGCATGCCTTATTTTGAAGGGGGCAATGCTAATCTTTTATAATATTGTACCAAAGTGAGGACACAAGTTTCCACATTTCAGATAAAAAAACAAAACAATGAATATTATTAAATCAGCAGATATTGGATTGACATTGGCTAGTTGTAGAAAAGACATTGGTAGTCACACAGAAGGTTTTAACATTTAGGGATGGTTGGATTTAAGGACTAATTTAATTCAGCAAAAGCAATGACTTCAGGAGTTGGAATTTGACTCATCTTGTTTTTACACAGCCTTCGAGCTTGTCTCTTCACAGAGCATCTCTGGATGTTTTTGTTAATGGCCTGATGTTTTCTAGGAGGTCTCTGGACACATTGGTAGATCAGGGGGAGAAGCCAGGGAGTGCACATAACAATGTAACAATACTTAGCAGACAGGCAGCACTTGGTGGATAATCCTATTTAAGGCTTCAAATAACTGTGGAATTATTCTAAGACTCAGCAATGCCACTTCTAGGTGTGCAGTCAAATAACTGAAAGCAGATCCTCAAAGAGATATTTGTATGTTCACGTTCACAGCAGCATCACTCACAATGGCCAAAAGAGGAAGCAACTCAGCATCCATCCATGGATGAATGGATAGACAAATTATAGTGTCTTTTTTTTGTTTGTTTGAAACAGAGTCTTGCTTTTTTGTCTAGGCTGGAGTGCAGTGGTGCGATCTCAGCTCACTGCAACCTCCACCTCCTGGGTTCAAGCAATTCTCCTGCCTCAGCCTCCTGAGTCGCTGGGATTATAAGCACATGCCACCATGCCTGGCTAATTTGTATTCTTTTTAAAAGAGACAGGTTTCACCATGTTGGTCAGGCTGGTCTCAAACTCCTGACCTGTGATCCACCTGCCTTGACTTCCCAAAATGTTGGGATTACAGATGTGAGCTACCGTGCCCAGTCTGTAATATCTTTTTATTGAAATATTATTCAGCCTTTAAAAGGCTACCATGTGAGTGAAACTTGGCGACATTATTCAGTGAAATATGCCAGTCAGAAAAGGATAAATACTGTCTGATACCACCTTTTTGAGATACTTAAAGTGGCCAGATTTATAGAGATACAAAGTAGAATGCCTGGCTGAGGGGAGGGGGAAATGGGGAGTTAATGCTGCATGCGTGTAAAGTTTCAGTTTAGGGAGATGAAAAGAATTCTGGAGACGGGTGGTGCTGGTGATTGCACAACAATGTAAATGTATTTTGCAACCGAACTGGACATTTGAACGTGATTTAGATGGTAAAAGATTAAATCACCATGTATCATGCATTGTTTATTTTACAGGTGAAAAAACTGGGCTGAGAGTCTAAGAGTCCACAGATAAGCATAGCCAATGCAGGCTGGTGTTGAAATCTATGGCCTCTCACCATGGAACATGAGGACACAGGCATCACCTGAGAACAGTTGGAGACAGCCAGATGCCTAGCCAGATAGGGGCGGGTCCTCGGTGAAACCCCACCTTCAAGTCAAAGACAGTTTAAAGCCTGAAAGCCAAGCTACAGGTTAAATCTTTGGACCAGATTCAGAACTTATATTCCTGCTTGGCATGTTTTCCTCTGATTGACCCCCACCCTTCACCAGTTTTACATATACCTACCCTTTCCTAATTGGTTGTCTACACTGTCATGCCCACCTTTGAGTGGTGTCTTCACTGTAATTTTTTTTTTGCATACTTACAAACCAATCAACATATACTCCCCACACTGCCTACTCTGAGTCCATAGAAGCTCCAGGCTCAGCCATATTAGGGAACTTTTCCCGCTTTGGGACAGAGGAACCAAGCACCGCATCCCCTCTTTGCTGAGAACTTACCTTTCACTTAGTAAATTCTACTCCACTCACTCTCTGGTGTCTGTGCAGCTAATTCTTCCTGGCTGTGAGACAAAAACTTGGACCCAGCTGAGCTAAGGAGCACAACAACCTTGCATCAGCACTAACCAGGAAAACCGATTCCTTTGCAGTGTATTTGTCATAAAAACTGGAAGACAGATACTGTGGGATGTAGGGGCAAGGTGGGGGACTGCGTTTCTTCATCTCTGCATTATGGTTCATGTCCCATCAAATCCAAGATTCTTCGGAAATGGAAACATGGAGTGCTGGGAGAATTAACACACAGCTGGGCTACAGATGATGACACACATGATAGAAGGCAAATGAATTGAATAAAAATCCTGTCATATATGGGCAGGGACAGTGAAATATGGGCCCATTCTGTGGCTTAATGCTGTAGGGAATTTTAAGTGCTTAGTAACTGATAATTTATATTCAGAGTTGGATTTGGGGGCACACCTTGGGAGAAAAATATGAGACGTTAATTAACCATTGCTGGAGATAGATGAAAAAAGGCTCCAAAATTTGGAAACGAGAAGAGAAGAGCAAGGAGAGCAGGACAAGGCAAGAACAAGGACAGAGGGCAAGGTGAGAAGGGCAAAGAGAGAAAGCCAAAGAGAAGGGGAAGGAGGGAGGGGCAGGGAGGGGAGGGGAAAGAGGGAAGGGCAGGGAGGGGAGGGCAGGAAGGGAAGGGAAAGGAGGGAAAGGGAAGGAGGGAAGAAGAAAGAGGGAAAGGGAAGGAGAGAAGGGGAAGGAGAGAAAAAGAAAGAGAGCATGGCAGAGAGGTCGTGCAAGGCCATGGAAGACAGACTTTGCTCTCTTGGTGGATTCCCCTCAAGTCAGTGTGGGGTGCTCTTCTCAGGTTTGCCCAGAACACCTTTCAAGACCAATCGTCCATGGCCTACTTTGTTATCAAAGTGAAAAAGAGCGGACTTGAGGCAGGCTGTGAGCAGTCTTGGGGCTTCACCTCCACGTCTCCTTCTGTGAAAGCACTGGTGCTCTTTCAGCAGCCTGTGTGTGTGCCCTTCCCGCTGTATTCCCTAATCTCTCCCCGTCTCCTTTTCACTTCTCAGCAAATCAATCACTCTGTGGATTTACGGCGAGGTGATGCCCACTATCATTTTATGAGGGTGTGCACTTCATGAACTGAGCACTGGGACAAAGGGGACTGGCTTTCAAGGGGGAGACACAAGTGCAGGGAGACATGCAGGGCAACCTCAGGAAAGATGACAGCCCATCCCTAGCCCCTAGCACACATGGGATGCTATGAAGAGGAGCTTAGCGGTTGTTTGAGATCCTTGTGAAGCAGAGCCCTGTCTATAGTGCTTGCACTGTGTATGTGTATTGATTGCTGCTTTTCTGTGTTTTATGTGTTTTACATTTCATGGTGATACTGTTGATTCCATTTTGAAGATTGGGATACATATATTTTTGGAAGCCAGCTACTTTTAGGAGCTAAGTAAAACATTGCATATTTGAGGAGCACTGTTGCAATAAATGGCATATATTTAAGAAGCATAGTCTGTTCTAAGATGTAGGGCTTAGGTTTCAGGTAAATATCTCTCTGGATGAACAATTGAACAAAGTGCACGTGCCTCCACCCTACACACATTTCCTCCAGTGTAGGGCTGCATCATTTCACGACTCTGCCATTTATGTGAGCAGCTGCGTTAACCTGTCAGCTCCCCGACCTGCTCTTAGAGTGATGCATGGCAAGGTCCTCCCTATGCTAATAAGATCCCCTTGGCTATTATTAATAATACCACGGCGATTCAGAACATAAAGCCATAGAACAGTAATAAAAAGAGAAACTGTCATTATTTCAACCGCAGAGCAGAAAATGATGGATCTTCCATAATTATGGACATTTGCAGCTGCCAGGCTCCAGCCAGAAGGGAAGACAGGGAACTGCACCAGCCCACCAAGCTGCCCTCAAGGGAAAGGGCAGGAAAAATGAGTCTGACCTTGAGCTTGGCAGAGCCACTGTGCCCAGGGAAATAGCTGCAGGTTTGGCTTCACTCTGAGTGTTGTCCCTTGATCTCTCTCAGCCATTTGGGAAGGAGTATATTTCATATCTATACTTCTATTCATCATTATTCATCTAACTGCACATTATGGCTGTGGTTGCATGTACTACTGCAAACTCTGGTCCTACAAAATATTTCTTCATATTTATAATTTCTTAGTAAGTAACAGCTATCATCAAATTTATCTATTAAGGCTGTATTGTTGAAGTGTAATTTGATTCAGGAGAAATGTTCTCTTTTCACTAAATCCATTGGTGGCTTTTGAATTGAGTTTTCAAGTTGAGAGTACTGTTTAAAATCTAGTTTGCTTTGCAATATTAATCTGATATGAAGACTAACTTATATTAAAAAAATTACTTTCTAAAATCAGGGCCTGAGGTGTACCACCAGCTTCAGAACTAGGATACAGGAAGAATACAACGTTTCTTAAAACAGGCTTGAATTTATGTAATGTATAATTCACAATAAAAACCACAGGCATGGAATAATTGTTGAATGTGGTGAATTTGCTAACTCCTTCCTACTGCTTTAGTCCAACTATTGTATTAGTCTATTTTCACACTGCTGATAAAGACACACCTGAGGCTGTGTAATGTATAAAGAAAAGGAGGTTTAATGGACTCACAGTTCTACATGGCTGGGGAGGCCTCACAGTCATGGTGGAAGGAAAAAGGCATGTCTTACATGGTGGTGGTAAGAGAGAATAAGGAACAAGTAAAAGGGGTTTCCCCTGACAAAGCCATCAGATCTCATTAGACTTATTCACTACCACAAGAAGAGGGTGGGGAAACTGCCCCCAAGAATCAATTATCCCTACCAAGTCCCTCCCACAACACCTGGGAATTATGAGAGTTACAATTTAATGAGAGATTTGGGTGGGACACGGTCAAACCATATCAGGTACTTTGTACTGGTAATGACCCTTCTCCTGCTCCACGCTGACCCATGCATTCACTGTGATTGGGTAGATTTGCTTTAACATCCATCTGCCTCAATTCTTCATCTGTAAAATCGGCATATCTGGTACCCAACTCTTAGAATCACTGGGGGTTTTGAAGGAGGGGATACAGGGCGAGGCACTTAGATATCACTGTGAATTCTAGCCCTGTGGGTGCACCATCTATTGGTGAGAACTCTATAATGGGTGTGTCATAGTAGAAAGATGGGGCAGGTATAGTATGCTCCCTGAACAGGACCTTCCCCTTGAAGCCAAAATTCAGGCCCTGGGTGGGGACAGCTGAGATAGAGCATCTGAAAGCGTGGCTTACAGAGATGAGCCTGACTCATCGTCCAGGCTCAGAAGAGGTTTTGGGCAGCCAGCAGAGCCTCGGCCTCCCTCTAACTGTCCCTGAGGGGTACACATTGGTCCCAGCACTGGTACACCCACCCCAGGGCCACTTCCTTCCAGAATTCACCAGTGCTTTTCACAGGCTCCGCAAAGCTTGCTCAGGTCAATAGGGATCATGCTCTGGAGTGCAATTAAGACTAAAAGTCATGGTCCAGGATGGCAGCAAAAGGAGACCATGGGCCCTCTCCCCAGTGACACACAGTAATTGCTGAAAATCATTAAACAGCGAGACAACAGTGATCACTTAAAGTTGGAAAATTGTCCTCAGGACATAAAACAGCAGAAGAAAAATTCAGTCAGGAACATCTGCTAGATTTTGGTGAGAACAGTAAGATCTATGCATTTGAGCCACCACTTACTCTCCCCCGCAATGCTTGATGGAACTGCCACTCCAGGAAGGTGTGGCCATGAAGATGAGCTTCCTCAGCCCTCAGCCCTCAGCCCTCAAACAAGGGCTGTGGTGTCCCCCGGGAGAGGATGACCATGAGCATTTCTCATCCCCAACTCTGAGATGAAGAGGCTACATTTGTGGTGAGTGTGGCTGAGTGGGTAGGGTCTCCCCTCCTTCAATCCACCCTCACATGTGGGAAAGCTGTGCTGCCACAGACAGGGCCTCCAACAACCCTGAGCACAGTGTGTCCACAGGGCAGGGGTTTAATTCTGAGAGTAAGCTGAGGATACCATAGGCTACCACGCATGACCATAAAGCAGGAATGTAACTCAGGGAAAAGAGGGCCACTGTCCCTATGCCAACTCCAGAGCAGGGGCTCAGAGACTTTGCCCACAGGGAGGCACAGTGCAGAAGAAAAGATAGCTTCAAACTCTTGCCAAAGGAAATTATTTTATGTGATTTTTTTTTCATTTGTTTATTTGTTTGTTTTTTGAATGTAGAGAAGTTCAGGCCTAAGTGAACTTGTGAAAATAATGGAGGTTTTGGTGGGGAGCCTGGTAGCTCCTCTTGATTAAAAACCAGATGGGCCATAGGCTAGATAGTTCATCATAGAGAAACAAGGGAAGAGACAGATGAAAGGAGCCCTCCTGGGGGTCAGAAGAAACCTAGAAGACTGGCTTCAAAAACCACATTGCAGACATTTGATGATAGAATCCAACTACGGAACAATGTATGCACTTGTCCATGGCCAAAAACAAGAGCCATCAGCTGGCAACTAGGGGAGTTAAACAGGTGGGTATTATCCAAATGAAGCAGACAGCTTGACAGAGAGATGGTAAGAAGAAACAGGCAATGAAAACCTGTTAAAGCCACTGTTATCTGAGGGTGACCGGGTGAGTGTCCAATGCTCTAAGGACAGCATCAGAGCTTAGCTTCACATCACGGATGAAATATATGTCACTCAAAGAGTCTAGCTCAGACCATAAATAAACAAATAAGGAAATGATAACAAAAATACATTCAGAAGTGAGAAGGAGTTGCTGCACTATATTACCTAAAAAGGTATGTTTTCAATCAAAAACACAGGACTCAAAGAAACAGAAAAATATGACATACACAGAAAAACAAAAACAAAACAAAGGGAACCAAATACTTTCTGTTAGAAGGCCTAGATGTTGAAATTAACACACAGAGATGCTACAGTAGCCTTAAGTACTATGTTCAAAGAACTGAAGTTAACCACACTTAATGAATTAAGAAAGCTATAATGGCAATGTCTCATCAAACAGAAAATATAAATAAAAAGTAGAAATAATTTTTAAGAAAACAAATAAAAATTCTGGAGATTAAAAGTACAATAACCTGAAGGAAAAATGAATTCGAGGGGCTCAAGAGTATTGAGAACTGGCAACAGAAAGAATCTGTGAACTCCAAGATAGATTGATGGTGATCATATAATCTGAAAAGCAAATAGAAAAAAAAGTGAATGAAAATGAACAGATTCTGACAGACATTTGGAGCATGATTTAATACACAACACACGTGTAATGGGAGAACCAAAAGGAAAGAGAGAAAGAGCAGAAAAATTATTTGAAGAAAGAAGGATTAAAAATATTTCAATTTAATAAAAAACATAAATGGAAATATTCAAAATCCCAATGAATTCCAAGCAGGATAAACCCAAACAGATTTACACCCAGACATATCATAGCAAAACTTCAAAAAAATTAAAGGCAAGGAGAAAAGCTTGAAAGCAGTAGGAGAAAAATGATTTGTCAGGTGCAAGGGAAGCCCAGTGAGGACGATAACTCACCGTGCATCAGACATTGTAAAGACTAGAAGACAGTGAGACGGCATTTCAAGTGCTGACAGGAAAAAAACTGTTAACAAAGAACCTTATGTATGGCAAAACTACCTTTCAGACTGAAGGTAAAATAAAGACATTCTGAGATGAGCACAATTGTGAGAACTCATCACTAGCAGACTTGCCTTCTAAAAAATACTGAAGGAAGCTCTTCAGGCTGAAAGCTAGTGAACCCAGACAGTAATTCACTCTCTCTCTCCCTCCCTCCCTCTCTCTCTCTCTCTCTCTCACACACACACACACACACACACATACACACACAGAAAGAGCATTGTTAAAGTTAATTATTTAATTATAATAGATAATATGAGTACATATTTCTTGTCCTCTGAACTGATTTAAAATCCAACTGTACAAAGTAGAATGTATATAATTGCATTATTGAATCCATAACATATAGAAATGCAATATCTTTGACAATAACAGCTTGAAAGGAGTGTATGGGAACAAAGATGCACCATAGTAAGGAAATAACACCAGCCGATAACGTGAACCCACAGAAACAATGAAGAGGGCCAGAAGTGGTAAATGAGAAGGGAGATTTAGCAAACTTTATAATAAACGTGCTCTCCTTTCTTGTCCCAGCTTCTTAATAATAAATATAAAATTATTTAAAGCAATAACTTTAACAATGTATTGTTAGGTTTGTAGTATAAATAGATGTAGGATGTATAGCAATGATAGTGTAATAAAAAAGAAGAAAAACTGGAGCTATGTAAGAGTAGTATTTTCAGACCTCAGTGGAGTTAAGTTAGTAAACACCACAAATAGACTCTCACAAGTTAAGGTATATATGGTAAGCTGTAGAGCAATCACTGAGAACGTAACTAAAAATGGTAAAAAGTAATCATTAAATAAATCAAAATGTTACCCTAGAAGCCATTCACTCGATGTGAAAGTATTAAAGAAAGAACAGAAAAACAAAATTATGTATGACACAGAAAACAAAAGTAAAATGGTAGACGTAAATCCAACTATATCAAGAATAACAAGAAATGTAATTAGAATAAAACCTTCAATTAAAATCAGAGAATTTTAAAGGATAAAAATTATTATCAACTATATGTTGTAGATAAGAGACTTTAGATAAAATGGCATGAATAGGATAAAAGTATGAAAAAAGATGTACTATGAAAACAGTAACCAATAGAGAGGTGAAGTGGCTATATTAATATAAAAAAATAGACTTTAGAACACAATTGTTAATAGAGACAAAGACATTTTATAATGACAAAAATGTCCATCCAGAAGATAGAACAATTATAAACATATTTGCACCTAAAAACAAACTCTGAATTACATAAAGCAAAAACTACCAGAATTGAAGGGTGAAATAGGCAAATCAACAAAAATAGTTGCAAACTTTAATGCCTGACAACGTATAGAATTCTAGACAGAAAATCACCAAGGAAATAGAAGAAGTGAATAATACTGTTTACTAACTAGACCTAATGGACATCTGTATGACCCTCTGCCCAATGGCAACAAAATATAAATTCTTTGCAAGTGAATATGGAACATTCTCTAGGACAGATCAAATGTCAGGCCACAAAACAAGTCTCAAAAAACATAAAGATTGAAATCATGCAAAATATGTCCTCTGACCATAACAATCAACTTTAAATGATAGAAATTAATTTAAAAAAGAAATTTAAAAAAGCCACACATATGTGGATATTAAACAACACATTCTTAAATAACAAAGCAGTAAAGCAATAAGTCACAAGCAAAATCAGAAAATAGTTTGACATAAATAAAAATAAATGTGAATACATAGTAAAATTTATCAGATGTAGTAAAAGCTGTACTCAGAGGAAAATTTATAACAGTAAATGCCTACATTTACATGAGAAATAACTCATATCAATAGTTTAAACTTTCACCTTAAAAAAAAAAATAGAAAAAGAAGAGCAAACTAAACTCAAAGCAAAAAAAAAAAAAAAAAAAAAAAAAAAAAAAGAGAAAAGAAAGAAAATAAGAAAGATTAGAGCAGAAATAAATGAACCAGAGAATAGATAAAAAATAAACCAAACTTGGAACTTTGAAAAAGTTAACTAAATTGACAAATCCTTAGTTAGTTAGACTGACCAAGAAAAACAGAGAAGAATAAAACACTTCAAATCAGAAATAAAAGAGGAAAATTAATACCAACTTTACATAAGTAAAAGTGATTTTAATGGCATCCTATTAACAATTATATATCAACAAATTGGATGACACAGATGAAATAGATAAATTCCTAGGGACACATAAACTACTGAAACTTAGGAAGGAATAGAAAATCTTAGTAGACCTATAAAAAGTAAAAAGATTGAGTTAGTAATAAAAATGTTCTAGCAAAGAAAAGTCCAAGGCCAAGTGGCTGCACTGATTAATTCTACCAAATATTTGAAGAAGAATTTAATTTTTCATAAGCTCTCCTCCCAAAGTAGAAGACAGTAGGAGTGAAGGCACTTCTAAAACTCATTCTATGAGACCAATATTATCCTGATATCAAAATCAGAAAGAAAATCTTAAGAATGTAGATGCAAAAATCCTCATGAAACAGTGGCATCCAGAAATATATAAGAAGAATTACACGTAATGAACAATGGGATTTACCTAGAAATGCAAGATTTGTTGAATATCGAAAGTCAATAAATGCTGTTGATACATTGAATAAAGACAAAATTCCACATAAGCATAGCAATAGATGTGGAAAAAACACTTGACAAAATACAACACCTCTTCATGATTAAAATACTCAAGCAACTGGGAATTGAAGACAACTTTTTCAATTTGATAAAGGGCATCTGTGAAAAACCCAATACAGCATCACACTTAACAGTGAAACAATGAATTCCTTCCCTCTAAGATCAAGAACAAAACAAGGATATATATTCTCACCACTTTTATTCAACATCATATGGGAGGTCCTAGCTAAGACAGGTACATAAGAAAATGACCTATAATGCATACAGATTAAAAAGAAGTCAAACTGTCTCTGTTTGAAGATGATATTATCTTGTGGTATTCTCTTGTATATGCTAAATCCTAAGAAATCTGCTAAAAACTATTAAATGAGTTCAGCGAGGATGTAGGATACAAGCTCAATATACAATAATCAATTTTATGTATATACACTTTCAATAAACAATCTTAAAATGAAACTTTAAAAATTCAATTTATGCTAGCATTAGAAAGAATAAAATACTTATAAAATTGTCAAATATAAGTATCTAAAACTTATATTCTGAAAACTATAAAACATTACTGAAAGAAATTAAAGAAGACCTAAATAAATGGGAAAATATCCCATGATCATGGCTCAGAAGACTTAATATTGTCAAGTTGTAATGTTTCCCAAATTGAGCCACAGAATCAGTAAATCTCTATCAAAATCATAGCTGGGTTTTTGTGGAATTTAGAAAGCTTATCCTAAAATTCATATGGAAATTCTAGGAACTCAGAATATCCAAAATAATCTTATATTATAGGAGAACAATTCCCAATGTTAAATCTTACTACAATGCTGTAGTAATTAAGAAAAGTAATCGATGAAGTAGAATTAAGAGTCCAGAAAACCCTAACACCTATAGTCAATTGATTTTTCAATGAGTGCAAGACAATTCAAGAAGGAGACAATACTCTTTAGCAAATGATCCTGAGGCAACTGGATCTCTACATGCAAAAGAATGAATTTGGATTCCTATTTCACATGTATAGAGTATTAACTCAAGATTAATCAAAGCACTGAAGGTAAAAGCTAAAATTACAAAACCTTCAGAAGAAACATGATCTCACACTAGGCAGTAGTTTATTATTACACCAAAAGCATAAACAGAAAAAGAAAAAAATTAGGTTAATAATATTTCATTAAAATTTAAAACATTTTTGCTTTGAAAGATGCCATCAACAAAGTAAAAACAAAAAAAGAACCTGCAGAAAGAGAAAACATTTATAATATATGTGGCAAAGGACTTATGTCTAGAATATGTTTAACAAAAAACACACGACTCAGAAATAAAATAATAAATAACTCCATTTTAAAAATGGGCAAAGTATTCCAATATAATTTTCTCCAAAGAAGACATAAAAATGACCAACATCCAAATGAAAAGACTCTCAACATCATTAGCTGTCGGACAATGCAAATAAAAAGCACTTTATACTCACAAGAATACTATAATTAAAAAATAATAATTATGAGTGAGAATATGGAGAATTGGAATCTTCATATACCATTATGCATTGGGGAATGTATAATA
The DNA here is from genome assembly GCA_963574635.1 of Cheracebus regulus. Classification (NCBI taxonomy): domain Eukaryota; kingdom Metazoa; phylum Chordata; class Mammalia; order Primates; family Pitheciidae; genus Cheracebus; species Cheracebus regulus. Next base: position 60,038 of record CAUYQU010026719.1, on the reverse strand, counting down.
GCAGACATTTGGCAGTTTCTTAAGAAGCTATGGATAGGTACGTACCCAATACAAATACAAATATATCCACTCAGAAACCTGTCCATGAGTGTTCACAACAGCATTATTTATAATCACCAAAAAGTGAAAACAACCTAAATGTTTATCAATTGATGAATGGATACATAAAATGTGATGTATCTTTACAGCAGAATATTATTCAGCAGTAAAATAAATGAAAGACGGAAGTGGACTACAACAGGAATGAACCTTGAAAACATTATGGCTAAATGAAAGAAGCGAGTCTTAAAAGATGACCTACTTCATGATAATACTTAGCAAATTTCCAGCAGAGACAAATCTATAGAAACAGAAAGTAGATTAATGGCCACCTAGGGAAGAGTTGGAAGAGGCTGGGATGAATGAGAAGTGACTGATCCTGGATACAGTTTTCTTTTTGGGGTGGTGAAAATGTCCTAAAGTTGATTGTGGTGATGGTTGCCCAAGTCTGAATATAATAAATTGAATTACACACTTTAAATGGGAGAATTGTATGGCAGATGAGTTATATCTCAATAAAAAATACTAAATGTCAGGAATCTCATCTGACTTTCAAACCTTTCATCTCATTTCCCATCTCAAATATACAAATTCTACCTCCATTGAACTAAGTGCAAATTGTAACCTATTTATTTGAGGAATTAAATCCCATTATCTGACTCTCAGAAGTGAATGTCTAACTAAAGTTTATGGGGTTTCACCTTTCAATGGGAGTGTAGGTCAAGATGGCCAGGGGCAGACCTGTGTTACTTTTAAATGATTACAAGCTTGCTTTGCTTTTTATACACTGAGATTTGTGCCACGGATCAAATACTGAATTAAGAAAACTCCAAACTATGGTGCAGTAAAATAAAAATTATTTCAGGCCTGTAAAAACAGAAATCAAGCAGTAATAGGAGGCCTATACTGAAGACCACCCGAGAGCGCTTTATAAGCCCAGAACGCTGCAGTCTGAAAGACGGAGCTGCAAGGCAGCAAAGACTGCTTTGGTCCCACGATCTCTTCCCACCATAGGGTCTGCCTGAGGGTCTCATAGGGAGGGCTTGTGCAAGAACTCTGGGAAGGAATGTGACCTCTCCACACAAGATTCTGGAGGGCCTTTGCAGATGGGTGCTTGCAGGAAAAGAAAGCCTTGCAGGACAGACATAATTGGAATGCCATAGGCTCTGCCTACATTCCCAGAATATGGAGAAATTCTGATTGCTCTGTGTTGGCAAGCCTCCGGAGATAAAAGCCCCTTGATGCATTGTGTGTGGTCACACCTTATGGCGCCTTATCCGTTGTGCCTCTTTGCAGATGCACCTGGATAGGCAGTGGGTGGTAAACTCAGTGTCCTTACTCAGCATTTCTTAGGAGAACCACATTTGCTATTGAATGCTGCAAGACACAGGCTCTCCCCCAGCCATCTTCCTTCTTACCTTCCCTCCCCACAGCCCACAAGATTAACAAGATAGTGCACCTAATAAAAGCATGTGGAGCCCAGAGCTCAGCCCCAACTCGGTTCACCCCTCGAGAGAGTGCGTTGGCCCCCTGGACCCATACTTTGAACTTCTCTTGTCTCTGTCTTATTTCTTTTCTCACTCCCTCATCACTGCTGAGACTCAGGGCACCCACATACAGGGTCGGTCTGAATCCCATTCGGGAGTTGCATTTCAAAGAAGCTTTCAAAGAAATAGCTCAACAAACCAGTTTCTGCCTGCTTAATGGCAGAAGGTCAGCCATTACCAGAAAGATTGGGAGTTAAAAATAGAAGCTTCTTCAATTCATGGCACTGATTTGCAAGGTCAGGTCTATGACACAAGAAAGTAAAACCAAACATCCCTTTCCAGACCCCTGGATCATTTGTAGAGTACCAATTAAATGGCAGTGGGGATCTTAGGATGTTGGCTAGATGTGAAGTTATGTTCTCTCAAGTTTGACGGTCTTGTTGTCTGGGAGGACTCTTGGCTTGTTCTCATCATTTCTTCATGGTCCCAGTGTTTCAGAAGGATGAACTCCATATCTGTATATCTGGTGTTACCGTGGACCTGCGGCCTGGGCCAGATCCAAAGGCAATCCTGACAGGTAGAATACAACTTTTTTTTTTTTTTTGTAGACTTCTCTACCTTTGGAAAGACATGGAAAAGTCTGAATTCCTACATAAAGATGGAAAGACACTGAAAATTTACATTTTCATTTGCTTTCTTTGTATATTGAATACTCAAAAATCAAATGGTTGAATGATTTCCAAACAAAGATCTCTAAGTCCCTGCAGCTTTAATTCACTTACCAACTTGATGTTGCTATCACCCTGTACTCCATAAGGGCTCTCATTGCGTTGGTGAAATTTTTTTCTGGAACCCTGAAGAATGAGCTGCTGTCACACTTCATGTAGGCCGTTTCCTGAGACTGGATTATGTTATGATGTGGGTCCAGGTAGCAGATGAAGGAAACAGTAATAGCAACTATCTTTTTCTCACTCCCACATGCAGAGCAAGCCATGAAGAAAACAAGCAGCAAAGATTTAAACCTCCCTGATGTCTCACAAACAGCAAGTGAAGAAGGGCTTGTTGATTTTAAAGAAAAGAGAACGGAAGCTTTGGGTATGATTTCTATGCAAGACCCAGAGAGGCATGGTCTCTCCCTGGAGGCCTGGAACGCTGGGAAGTGGCTTGTACCTCATCTCTGGACACACTGACCTTCCCTGCTTATTCTTCCAGAAAACAGAACAACAGAAAACAGGCATTTCAAGGGGAAAATAAAATGAAACACAATATAAACTGTTTAGGTGTTTGTGAGGGCTTCTCATCTAGAAGTTTCCTTAGCCAACAAAATAGTTATCTTATTATAAATAGAACTCAGAAATATGTCCCAGCAACACTAGTGAAAACCAGTGAATACTGAATGTTGAAATATAGCCATTGTTTAAGAAATTTCATTTTCTTCTGTCATAATGATGGAGGATGTGGCATATAAGCCCATTTGCTTAGCAGAGCACAGTTTTATTTTCATGTGCTACATGTGGAATAGGAATAGATAAAAATAGAGCTTTATGGAGGAGAGTCTTTAGAGCATTTGGCCTGCTGAAATTGGTGCCTTCTCATTTTTCTCGTGAAGAAAATAGACATCTGATTTATATTTGCTTTGTTGAATTTCACTGGGCTCCCTCTCCCGCCCCCTCATCTCTACTTCCTGCAAACTAGGGCTCCATTCATCTCAAGGAATGTTCTCAGATGGGATACATGCTGCACAGCCATAGTCCTTCTAGGTGGTCAGGGAAAGCCCCGTGGAACCAAGACCTTGGGAACCTTTGGGGGATAAACACGGGCTGGAATTAAACTGTAATGCCATGTTCATTCTTTCCCCTGTTCTCTCTCTATAGCTGGATTGCTAAAAGCTTATATAGCATCATTCTATTGACAAATAAAATATTGCAGAGTATTTCCATTGGATTTTTTTTTGCCTCCACTAATACTGAATTAATAATTATACATAATACAGAGAAAAAAATAAATGTGTCTTGTGTTCTATATAATATTCAAAGTAATATATGCAACGTGTTTGTTTCACAGTAATTTAAATATATTCCTGAGCAAAGCATTCCTAATTTTCTCATTAGAATCATACCTTCAGTCCCCAACAGCATCACGATTCTTTGACAAAACTTCTTTCATCAGAGATACACCTGAAACAAGACTGGATACTGCTTTTAGAACAGAAAGATGTTTTCCATCCCAACATATAAAGTTTAGAACTCAGTGAACCCAGGCACATGCCTTAGAGGATGGTCTAAGAAAATGTTTCTGATTGAAGGCTTTGAAGTCATCACTTATGTTTTTTTTCTTTTTTTGAGACGGAGTCTCATTGTTGGCCAAGCTGGAGTACCGTTGCTCAATCTTGGCTGACTGCAACCTCTGCCTCCTGGGTTCAAGTGATTCTTCTGCCTCTGCCTCCTAAGTATCTGGGACTACAGGCATGTGCCACCACACCCAGCTAATTTTTGTAGTTTTAGTAGAGACGAAGTTTCCCCATATTGGTCAGGCTGGTCTCAAATTCCTGACCTCATGATCCGCTCACCTCAGCCTCCCAAAGTGCTGGGATTACAGGTATGAGCCGCCGCTCCCAGCCTGTTTTTTGTTTTTTACAGAGTAGATATGCAAAGCATTTAAAGAATTCACAGTTTCATGATTGGTGGTTTTAATGAGGTGACATATGCCTTCCTCACATAAAAATTTCCTCACCCTCTCTCACCATCAGTCTATCCATCACAGGCTTCCACATCCCATGTCTTGCCCTCTGATAGAGAAGACAGCACTTGAACTTCTACTACATCAAGCTCTGTAATTGTATAAGCCTCATTTTTATATTATTAAGATGTTCCATAACAGTCTTTTCAACACCGCTCTCTTTAAACTAAGTAATGGTGAATCTGGAAAAAGTGTGAACTGTGTTATGTTTCACAACACAGCTGTCATCGCACCTTTAAAAGGTATTCTTTGCAATTACTTTTGCCCAAGAAGCCCAGGCATAACAGGAACGAGTAGAGCCTGAGTTATGCATTACGTCTATGATGTTGAAATGATGCGTCCCAGCCAGAGGCCAGGTGGACAGCCTGACATTTGCTGCTAAGACTGCACAGCCTGAAGCCTTGAGTGAATGGCTCCCTTCCCTCCTTAAGTCATCTTGCTTTTACATTACAGCTCAGGAAGCAAGCCGCAGTGGGGCAAAGCAGCACAATCTAGGCCACATGACCGGAGCCGGTGGAACCTGAACAGAAGGCAGCTCCAGATCCCCTGTGTGCACGTTCACGTCCGCCTGCCACTGGCACAGCGGAAAATGTCAAAGCCTCTTAAAAGTTCACGTTTAAGCTGCCATTGTAGAAAGCTTGAAAGGCCTTGGTTTACTCAAGTCTCAGTGGTCCGTGGATAATGGAGAGAATTCTTTCTCCACACCCAGGGAGTGCAATTAGAAGAGGTAAATGACAGGGTCTCAAATCAAGTCCCACCTCCAAACACTTCTGCCCACAACACAGATTCTCTAAAAGCGCACTATTAGAAATATCTTTCCTTGAAAGTAATACATTAACGGATCAAACCTAAAGCCTACTTTCTTCAATCCATGCTCTTCTGTAAGAGGACAATCAGGAGAACACAGGTTCTGTGGAGAGGCCTGTGTTTTCAACTGGGATTGAAGCAAGCCAGGAGGCCATGCACCAGAGACTCCTGATTGTCTCACTAGAATCAGGCATCGGGCACAGAAGATGAGTCTTCTCTGGATCATTTAATATCTCACAGATCCTCAGCAACCTTTATTTTGTAAAAATCTAACTTAAAATATTTTATTTTTTGTATTACGTAAAACAAACATCACATTGAGCAAACGGTGCAACGCTAGATTTAAACATTACTTTATCTGACGCTTTTGAATCCCAGACTCAGAGGAACAAATGTGACCACTGCTTCCTCTCCCAGCAAGAAACAGAAAGGATCTCTCTCAAGGCCATGAGGTGCATTGCTCTGGTCAGAGGCAAATTTGAATGAGCAGGCTAGTTGATCTCACCTGCTCCCATGAAGTCACATACTCTCAGGTCTTAAGTCCTTCCTGGGCTGTGCTTTTTGGTAGTGGGTACCCTTTGGAAGTTGGTAGGACTGAGGTGGAAAGAATAGATGAAACTGTAAAGTTGAGCTGCTGTAGCACAGAGTTAAAATGGAAGGCTGAGACACTGCATCTGAGTTTCATGTTTCTACCTATAAGGAAACCGCATCCTCAGGTTCACAACAGCAAATCTGCAGCTGACCTGAACTGGCAGTTGGTCTTCTCTGACACCTGAGGGCCCTTTCCCATGCATGACCTGGGCTCAGATGGTAAGGAGGCCTGTTAATAGAACCACGGAAGGAAGTATGTGGTTAGTTATAAGTCAGGGGAAAGGCAAATACTGTCAACCTCAAAAGGATATTTTGGAAGGGAAGGAAGATACTGTGCCATGTCTTCGTTAATGTATATTTAGCCATGTGTTCTTAGAGGCTAAAGAGAGGGAAAAGTCTCAGGACCCATAGATTTTCATTGTTTAATCCTATATATAATCATGCAAAAGTATATATATGAATTTACCAAAGGAGGATCTTAGATTTGGGTTTGCAGCCAGAGGCCTCCTTTGAAATGTGGCACTCTATTCATGAACAAAAACTTTTCTTACTTCTGGTGACCCACCCTGTACTTGAACACTCCCTTCTTAAGGATTATTCAGCCTCTGATAAGTTTCATAATTAACCACTCATATGGAGTCCTTCACCGTCCCAGGCACTATTCTGGAATCCTACTAATTTGACAACATTCCTCTTCTGACGCAGAGCCCAGAACGACATGTGGCTTTGGCTAGGGCATCTCCCTTTGTAGTGCTTGTTCCTTGATATTGCACCCACCGGCCATGGGTCTGACCTAAGTGCACACACATCACCCTCTGTGCAGAGTCACTCTGTGTTGTGACTCTTCCTGCTGCAAGGACTTCCTCTTTGCTACCTCTCTACATAAAGCACTCCACCCTCATTCACTCTTGACTTACCAACTCACACTCAGCTCAGCAGACCTGGAGCCCTTCCTGGTTTCTCTCTTTAGGTCAGATTTCTGGTTAACACTGTCCCCGGGCCCACATACCCCCTATCCTTCAGAGGCACTTTTACATTTGAATGAAGGTGTTCCATCAGTGTCTGTATAGCCTGAGGGCAGGGGTCGTGTGTCCCACCTCTCCATGCATCTCCCTGTCCAACCAGTACCTGGAGTGGATCTGAGACACGTGTGACATGGTGAGGTGGGCACACGCTCCTCTGTAGGCTTTGTGGGCTGCTCTGGCCTCACTGCTGAAGAACAACAGAGGACAGTGGGGCAGTATTGCCTCACCCCTGCTCAGACGTGGGGGTGAGATAGCGTCTCAGCTGCTGTGGCTTGTGTTTTAGTCTATTCTGTGATGCTATGACAGAATACGATAGACTTAGTAATTTATAATGGGCAGAAATTAATTGGCTCCTGGTTCTTAAGGCTGGGAAGTCCCAGAGAGAGGGACCAACATCAGGTGAGGGTCTTCTTACTTATCAAAACATGCAGAAGGTAAGAGGGAAAGAGAGGTTGAGAGAGAGACAGAAGGGGTCCCACTCTTCCTTTTATAATAAACCCACTCCTGAGATAACTAGCTCACTCCCACAACAACAGAATTAACTCATCCATGAGAGCAGGGTCCTTGTGACCTAATCATCTTTTAAAGGTCTCACCTTTCAACACTGTTGCATGAAGACTTAATTTCCAGCATATGAACTTTGAGGACATAACAAAGTACAACAAAGTATTATGTCAATTATAGCAAAGTATTACACTGAGCAAACGACGCAACATTAGATTGCACTAGATTGTCAAGAAACACTAGATTGTACCTTTTGCTCAATGTAATACTTCATTAGTAACACACAACAGACATTTACTTGTCACAGATCTGGAGGCTAGAAGTGCAAGATCAAGTCAAACACGGTTCAGTTTCTAATGAGGGCTCTCTTCTTGGCTTGAAGTCAGCCACCTTCTAGCTGTGTCTTTACCTGGCAGAGAGAGAGTGAGCTCTGGTGTCTCTTGTTATGTGGGCGCTAATCCTATTATGGGGCTCCACCCTCATGACTCCTTCTAAACCTAATTATCTCCCAAAGGCCCTCTCTATAAATGTCATTATATTAGAGGTTAGAACTACAAATGTATCAGTTTTGGGGGGACACAGATATCCAATCCATACAGATAGGCAGGGCAGCAGTCACTACAAATGTTCGCACCACTTAGTTAAGCAGAACCTGCAGAACCCAGGCCCTTTACAGATTGTTCTTGGAGTCAGCTCTCTGTACCAGAGGCTGGCGTTGGGCCAGGCCAGCACGCCCCAGTCCCCAGCTCACCCCTTCCTCTACAACACACATCCCTTCTGATGATGTTCCTTCTTCTGGGATGGTTCTGCAGGGACAGAAAATTTCAGAGCAATCACACAGAAAATGGAGCGCTGGGGACTGAGTGTCCACCCCATCATGCTGTTTTTGCAGGAAGCACATTTTCCCAATGCAGTGTTTTATTTCTGTTAAGGCTGAGGCTGACAAATTTTTTTTAAGAAAAAAATTTCTAAAAAAAAATAGTTTTGATATTGGCAACCACAGAGCAGAGAATAAGCCTATATTATGCAGGGAGCAAGGGGTGCTATCTTTCAATGGCACAACACGTCACCTTCTTCTCTCAGTTTTAGATAGATTCTTCCCTGACTTCATAGCCCAAAGTAGGACAAACCCATCTTTCTTCAAAGCTGACTCATATTTCCTCCTTTCGGTTAGGCACATTGTCTTCCTCTATTCTACAGAATTAAAAGGAGGGTCTACAATGTCCATTTCATGTCCTAGACACTGGGCAAGGACAGCAGGATGAACCCTTCTTAAGTCGCTCACAGGCCATCAAGGACAGACATTCAATCAGAGTAATTACACACATCGTCATGTAAGGTGACAAGCGTAGCTGGGGCAAAGGATAAACTCGCCCTATATTCTCCTACATGTTCAACACTATTGTGGCGTCTCCTTCTCAGCAGACTCAGACTGAAAAATAAACCACAGACATTTAGATGGTACTTGAAACCATTAAAAGAACTAGATGACTCTGTTTGAAAGCAGGGAAGAGAGCTCAGCTTCTAACCTAGAATAGGAATAGGCAGGAAAACAGAAATCCTAGGTAGGGTGGACAGTAGACCAAGCAGCACCATGGGAGTTTATGCTACAGAACCCCCAGAAGGGGTCAGGATGTGAAGATGGGGAGAGGGATATCTGAAAACAGAGTTGGTGTTTGAAAACGTACATTAGAAGCACTTAGACCTTAGGGTCCCTCTTATTCTCCACCTCAGCAGAAGACTAGACATTTTAAATCTCAACTGAAAGATACCAGTCATAACTGCAGGGAAGAGGGCCACATTGAAGACACAGGATCAAATGAATGTACATCCATTGTTTCTGCACCAGGCTGTCAGGATGCTGGTGGCAGGAGGCTAGAAGATTTCTCTTCAGGGAAGTTGGCTAGTGCAACTCAGAGTTGAGTGCCTGGACTCAGTGGCCCTGTGGAGAAGCCCATCACTCTGCAAGCTCTGTTGAGGCAGAGTTCCAGGCCTATTTATAATGCCTCACTCCTGAAAATGAACAGCCAGCCACAGATCGAGCCATGTGGGAAAGGACCTGTCACGAAACACAGAAAACAGAATAAACAAACAGGAAAGGAAAAACTTGAAGGAGATGAAAATAGTACCCAAAGGAGGAGAAAATAATCTTATAATACATCTCACTAAAATTAATGGCCTCAGAGAGAGAAGAAGTTGCAAATATGAATCAAGCATAGAATGCAGTAAAAAGGGAGTGTTCTGGGAACAAAACAATCTCTGGGATGTTAAAATATTATGCAGAATTTAAAAAGCAATTCAATAGGGTGGTTATAAAGGTTCAATAAAGTATAATAAGAAGACAAAGAAATGAGAAACAGAAGAGCAGTGCAAATGAAATTAGAAGATTATTTTTAAATATCTATAATTCAAATAATATAATAAGATTATTTCAAAATATCTAACATCCAAATAATATAAATTGCAGAAAAAAAGGAAAATTGAAAGGGACAAAATTATCAAAGAAATAAAATTATTGGGACAGGATGTAAGCCACCATGTAGAAAAATACAGGAGTCCCGATGTGAAAAGACAGGTATTATAAAATTTCAGAACAATGATGATAAGGACGTTAAGGTCTGCACAAAGAAAACAAAATTAACATAAAGGATGGGCAATCAGAATTGAGGCAGGAATAATGAAAAAAAAGTCTCACATTTTTTTCAATTATTGCTAATTTTTAATTCTATGTTCAGATGGATCATTGATTTCAGTGTGAGATTTTCACACACAAAAATATTTACCTCAAACATTTTTCTTAAAATATACTTGAGAAGATGCTCCCAGTACAAGGGATTGAATTTTTTTAGGTATAAAATAATTGAATACAAGATACAGACATTACCAAAAGGAGAAAAGCAAAGATAACGTGAAAGGAATTCACAGTGTGACTCCAGGGCACCTGGGGTGGGAAGCAGCCTGGATCAACAGTTCCAGAAGGGTGATACCCAGGAAGGAAAAAAGAAAGAAGGAAGAAAAACTGACAGATTATTTGATGTGCTTGAATGTAACGAGAGGAAATTCTACTTAGAGAACAATTACTGATTAAAAACTCAAAAGATTTAAGACAGAAAAAAAATCAAGGCAATTATTAACTTAAGAGGAAATAAAAAGTTTACTTAAAAGCCCAGCCAACATGGTGAAACCCCATCTCTACTAAAAGTAAAAAATAATAAAATAATTTTAAAAAATTAGCTGGATGTGGTGGCACACACCTGCAGTCCCAGCTACTGGGGAGGCTGAGGCAGGAGAATGGTTTGAACTGGGGAGGCAAAGGTTGCAGTGAGCCGAGATTGCACCATTACACTCCAGCCTGGGTGACAGAGTGAGACTCAGTCTAAAATAAAATAAAATAAAATAAAAGGACTTAATCACAGGACACAAGAAAATTTAGTTGTGAATTTTTTACCTAATCTTAACATTGTAAGTACTAAATGCTGAGAGGAGGGCGAGAAAGCTTCACTGAGAGCTAAAATCTTGTTTTCAGTAGTAAAACAACAAATAATTGTTAAAATGGAAAAGAATTAAGAAATAACTGTACATATCTATATTTAAATATGGCAGTATTGTGGTCTTAATATGACATTTTCCATCTTAAAACAAACCAAGACTCCATAAAGAAATAGCAATTCGCGATCTTGGACATGGGATGTACACAATGATACTGAATCCTCACATCATTACCAGACAGAAGGAGCTGTGGAAGACTACCAGGGCCACATTTAAAGAACTTGGTGGCAAATTTGAACTCAGAGGCTCTCACTGGCCGTAGATAAAAAAGTTGAGTACCAGTTGGGATAAGCACTGGCTGGGTGAAACACATCAGAAGACTTAACTCCTTGAGTCCACAAGGATTCTAAAAAGAAGAAAATGCCAACTGATCACTGTTGGAGGATGCTAAGGAGCCAGCTAATTATTTTTAAAAATTGATAAACAAAGAGAAAATCAAACATCCCTTTATGCAAGCTGTATCACTGGTCTTCCACATTGCTGCAGACAAAATTTTTTCTACAGAAATATTTCAGTGATTAATGAAGGCAGAAGATACAATCAGAGTATCTCCATTTTATAATTCCTGAAGGATGAGTAAATCAAGTCAGTGATCATCAATGGCTGCTCATATCACAACATGAAAGACAACCAGACATTGCATGTCTTTGGATAGAAGGACACAGAGTCACCTTTAATGTGGTTTATGGGGGAAAAAAATCAAATTTGAAATTGATTGAGTCTCTAGATCCATTTGTCAATTTGTATGAAATATGGTAGACTGGGCTAAATAATACCACAAGGTTTCAACAAAATCCAGAATCTGAAATATACTGGACAAATATTGAAATTTGTTTAAGTAAATTAATTTTTTAAAATAACAAACAAGGGATGAAGGAAAACATTTCCAGATTAAGAGACTTAGAGACATTTCAGCTGTTCCTCCATCTCTCTTAGTCAAAGTTTCTGCCCTACTCTGATTTCAAGGTAGAAATGGAAGCCTCCAGCAGGATGCCCCTAAATCTGTAAACATCTCTGCGGCTGCACACAAAACAAAGAGCTTGAATAACAGCCCTGCACATCTTCAGGGTGACTGACAAACTTCTTATCCTCATCACGTCCCCGTGTTTGCCATCTCCCCCATGCCTCCCAGAAGGGCAAAGAGGCAGTAATAATGCACACTAGGTCCTTCTCCCTCTCCTCCTCCTCTTCCCTATCATGTTTTCCTTCTAATTTCTTTCTTCTTTCCTATTCACCTCCATGCCAGCTCCTTTTCACTCACACATTGCTCTGTTTACTCTTTCTAATGACCAGATTCCAGAAATGCTAACTCTGTTCTCATTGTGACCAGAATGATGTTACACAGGCTACCTGTCTTTTCAGATCTTGTCACTTTGAAATGACAGGGACTGAATGTGAGGAAATAATAGGTCAGCTGATGTAGGAGTAAGGATGGATTTTCTCTCTCTCTCTCTCTCTCACTCCCCTTCTTGTTAAGAAAAAGTCTACCATGCACACAAATGACATGGTATTTGTTACTATGTTGTAAATGAGCACCATCAAGCCAAGTACTAATGGGATATTAAAATTGTCAATAGCAGCAAAGGTCTGAATACAGAAAAAAACTACTATTTAAAATATCTTTACCTAATTGCTTTCCGCCAATAATACAGGGGCGAAAAGATTCCCATAGGAGTGCCAGGTCTCCCAAATTCTACAGTCCTTACTCAAAGGAGTAAATAAATAGCCTCCTTTTAAAAAGGAAAAAAAAAAGTTTACAGGAAAAAAAATTAACGAAAGTGATTCAAGATTATGATATTACATTTCTAATATGGAAACTGTAAAAATAAGGAAAATAAGATATCTAAAAGAAAGAATTCACAATCTCATGTTTTTAATGTCATATCAGTTTTAATTAGTTTATGTTTTTTGGGAAATAATTTTCAGAACATTTAATGCAATAGAAGCAAGTGTGTATGTGATTTAACAGTGCATATTAGGGAAGTCATTGGCAGGAAACAGGGTCTACCTCAACAGTTTAGGTGGCGAGTTTCTAAGGGAGGGACCACATGAAGCGTAGGATGGGTTAGCAGAGCAAACGAGATGGTGAGCTGCAGAAGATCAGCAAAACCAAGAAGCTGCCATGATTAGGGAAGTGAGTGTTCTGGAGCCTAGAAAGAACCCAAACCCTAAGGAAGGAGAGACGAGCAGGAGCAGGAGTGCCAGAAGGACATGTTTCCTGCTTGCAACACAGGACTGAATCATGGGATGGAGAAAGCAGGGAAGAAATCTCAAATCTATCTCCTCCTACCCTTGGTCTGCTTCACATTTGCTGAACCTAACCAGGATGCAGGGCTGGGAGCCCAAGTGCTGCTTATCTTCAAGGCTGGGACCTTGGAGCAAAAGGAGGGCAGGAAAGGATGGAAGAGCCATCTGGGGACTGGATGTGAGGGAAGAAAGAGCACCTAGGGCTATTCATTTTCCCTGAGTTGAGTTTTTATATTTCTTTCTGGACACAGAAACCTTAAGGCATCTGGACTAGATGTGACACATCTTTCTTCCAACGCTGTTATTACTGTTGTTAGTGAAGTCAAGTAAACTAGGCTGGGAAATGCTGAGTATTGCCAGAGCCTTGGATCCAGTGTCCAGAACCAGCAGCATTCTACTTAAGCTTCTAAGTTGTCCTTTAATGTTTCCACGCCATGAGAAATTGAAGCCAGCTTATCTTGGTGTAACATAAGCTGGTCTATGTGTTATGGGTGGAGGGTGTCCAGGTTCTTGACATCTGGAGCCAAGAATTGAAAAAAATGCACAAACAAAGCAAGGAAAGAATGAAGCAACAAAAGCAGAGATTTATTGAAAATAAAAATACACTCACAGGATGGGAGGGAGCATGAGCATGCAGCTCATGAACCAAATTACAGAATATTCTGGGGTTTAAATATCCACTAGAGGTTTCCCATGTGGTGTACACTCTATGTACATGAAGAAGTGGCCCATGATCAGTCTGATTGGTTGCAGGAGGGAATCAATCAGAGGCTGAAGCAAAAGTCACCCTATGCCAATGTCTGATTGGTTGCAGAAAGTGACGAATCAGAGGCTGAAGTGAAGTTACAAAGTTGTACTCCTGTGCAAATGAAGACTTGGCCAGCTACCAGCCTGATTGGTTGCAGGAGAGGACCTGCAACCAATCGGAGGTACTTTTAATATCTCATTTGCCTCACAGAAAAGGTAGGGAAGGGAATGTTACAAATGGAGTAACCTCTGGTCCTTTTGTTACTTGGACATGGAAAGTTGGGGTTTTCCTTTTGATTTAGTTCCAGGAAGTCAGGGTGAATTGGCCTTAGGGTCCCTGCCTCCAGAATCTATTCTCCTGCCTCAATGTGGCAAAAAAACATCAGCTGTCCTGGCTGATCTTCAGCTAACTTAGTAACTTTTAGATACAACTCTCTAAGACTTGGTTCTTTGTCTACAAACATCTTTACCTGTCAAGTGCACATTCTTCCTATCCCCACAGAATATAAAGGGATAATATATGAATCCTAATTTAAATGTTTGCAGATGCTGAGTAGAGCAAGGATTCAGAGATGGATAAAGAAAGGTCTTTACCTCTCTTCAGGAAGACCCAGGCAGTAGTAAGATTATCAATAGTGTTCATAATTTATAATTTATTTAATTTCCAAGTGCAAGACCTATACTGCTTTATCATAAAAGGAAACAAAAGTATAGCTCCCAGTAAATTCACATCTGGGCTATGTTCAAATTGTAACCTCCTGTCTGCTTCTTGTTTTACAGTTAAAAAGAGAATTAGTCAATTTGACATGGGGCATGAGTTGAAAGAATGGGGCAAAAATCTCTTTGAAGGGCCTCTTCTGACTCTCACCTATCCTGATTGACACAGAGGGTGATGGTGCATCACACTTTGTCTTTTTTTTTTTAGCCGTCCACACCCTATTCTCTTAACTGCATCTTCTTCAGTTATCTTAGTTGTTTGAGCCATCTTTTATTGGCTGAGATGACGTTAATACAGCTATTAAATTGCATTTGTTTTTTTATTCCATATGTGGTAAGAAGGTATTAGAGGGTTTCAAGAAAGGCAATAACACTAATTTCTAGTGGTAAGATGTTATTCTGGCTACAGTTTGGAAAATAGATGGTAAGACTTGGTAGGTCATCACAGTGGTGCAGGCATAGTATTGGTGGATGAGCCCTGACTGACAGCAATGAAGGTGGGAAATACAGGTCATATTTATGCTTTCAAGGTAAACATGCAGATAGATTAGACGTAGGTGCGTGGGACCAAAAATGCCCCTCAGATATCTGCCTGAACAACTTAATGAAGAAACAGTGTTTACTAAACTGAGGGGACTTTGTCAGAAAAATTCCAGAGTTTTGTTCCAGAAATTTTAAATTAAATATTTCTTTTAGACATCCAGGTTGTGGTATCATAATTTATAAGTCTGGTGCTCGAGACAGAAGACATACATTTGCGAATCCTCAGTTCATGTGGTAGGGAGTATTTAAATAGTCATCTAAGAAGAAAATATAGAGGCAGAGAGAAGAGTTCTAGGGAAACAGATCTAAAATGACCCAGAAATTTAGGGTTTGTGAAAGAGGGAACAAGAAAACAAAATTGTCTCAAAAGGAAGTTCTGGTAAGATATGAGGGTGCCTATGAGTTTCATTTTTCCGCTACTGTAAAAATGGGGGTATGCATGTCTATGTAAAGAAAATTCTGGAATGAAGTTCTGTTCATATAAATTTTATAAAACAAGTCCAGGAGAGAAGCCCAGTACATTCCCTCTAAAAATAAATTAGTGTTTCTATGTGAATGCATGTATGCATATATTCAGGCAGTATTCATGCACACTTTCAGGCATATATTACACAGACTTCTGGTGATACACATGTATGTGCACGTCTTTACCCACAGCCATATACACATGGTAATGCATGATACCTGACCACTTATTCTAAAGCTAATCAGTCTGTTTTATTTTCTGGAAGATCAAATTGGCATTTGAATTATGTGTAAAAGTTTAAATAAATGTATTCCTATTGAATATTTTGACAAGGTCTTTCATCCGATGTTCTCACTGAGATTCTAGGAACCAACTGTTCAACCATAATTACATAAAATGAGAAAACAAAATAAGAATAAATGGGAAACTTGCCCACTGAGTAATTGGAAGTAAGCCTTAGATTTTGGATATCTTGCATTTTGACTATAGTATTAGGTATCTGTTTCTACATGACAAATTGCCCAATACTTTAAAAAAATTTTAAATTATTATCACAGAGTATTGTGCGCCAGGAATCTGGATGGGGAGGATCCTCTCCCAGGCTCTCTTCCGGGGCTGCTGGTGACTCCAGGTTCTTGTCTTCTCTGGCAGTTGATCAGAGGCTTCCATTCCTTGTCCTGGGCCTCTCGGGAGGGCAGCTCACAGCCCGACAGCTGGCTTCCCTCAGAGTGAATGAGTGACAGTAGATACCCACACTGGGGAGATTTAAATTTTTTTATTGCTACATATGTTGTATATTAATGGGGTACAAGTGATATTTTGTTACATGCACAGAGTGATCAAAGGGAGGGGTTCACACAAGGTCATGAGTACCGCAGAGCAGGAGTAACTGGGGCTCTTTATGAGGCTGCCTGCAACTGATACACCGGAAAACTGCATTTCTTGATGCAGTGCTAAGAGATCATGTGTATTTGCCAAGGAATTTGAGGGGAGCTTCAGATATTCTATAACCACTTTTGGTTACAGAAATGGAGTCTCCAAGCTGCACACATCTGGAAACAGGCAGACAGTTGGGAAACAATTATGCTCCATTCCCTACTGCAGTGATGTTTTTCTGCATCTCGTCTCAGTGCAACACATTGCAACTGAGTAGCAGCCTCCTAGCAGGGAACAGTAACTTGGCAGTGTAGGTTATTTTAATGAACACTTTAAACTAAGTCTTCACCATCTGTTCTGTTTCCTAATTACAAACCTACACTCGTTTGCAGTTGCATCATTAAAAGTGAGATGCTGGCAAAGTCCTCTAAATGCTTGTCTAGGTTGTCCTCTTGTTTCTGAACTAATTCTCTCAGTTGTGATATCTTGAAGTCCAAGGCATCTCATTGAGGTGAGGATGTGAAAAAAATTACTGTATATACAGTATTCAAATGTATGGAATTCCTGTCTCGATTCTACCCTCTCTCTTTCTCTCTCTGTCTCTTTGCAATTCTCTCATTACAAACAAAAATTCTCTTTAAGAAGGATTTTACACTTCAAATTCTCCACGTCTGGTAATTTTAGCATGCTTTAGGGATAACAGGAAGATTTAAGTGAAAGCCCTTTAAATAGGAATTAAACTCATTTGCACAATGGAGACCTACAGATCTCTCCTGCAAGCACGATGAGGCATTTTACAGAGTTTAACCCTTCCAATATGGTTTTACTTCTTTGCTTTCTCTCCCAATGGAATTATTCATCAAGATGAACTCTAAGCCAAATCAAGAGATACCAACAGATACACAGCTTCCAAAAATAACCTGCTTATATTCAAAAGACAATAGCAGTTTTGCATCTCAAAGGGCGCTGGGATTTAGCAAAGGGTGGATCTCCATCATTTGAAAGACCACTAATATTGCTTTCTAGCTAAGTAGACAGGCAATGTAAGCCTTCTGAAAATCGACAACCTGTAACACAGAAGTTCTCAGGGCACACGCTGTGGAAAGCTCCTCTGGCAGCTCTTCTCCCTTCACCGAATACAGGGCCAAATGACTAACCCTGCATCAGTCCACTCTAGTGTGCATAGAGACCAAGTCATGAGCTCTACTATCTTCTGTTAAATTAGCAGATATTTCTGCTTGGTAGACAGGTGAGTAGGTCAGCAGGTAGCATGGAATGGCATGGACCACAGGAATAATAGTGTTTAGGCTTTTCCCTTGGTTCCATAAGCTTCCAAATCCAGGGCGTAGGAGGAGTCCCAGAAATATTGGCCCTTTGCTGCCAGAATTGCACCAGACACCCAATGCAGGGACCATACATGATAAAGAACTTCGAGGAGAACCATGGAAGAAGAGGAGCCTCCAGTTTCTCTGCCAGCCCAGGGTCTGGTTAGAGTGGATCTTTTGTTCTCTCTTTCACCCTGGTGTTTAAGTGGTTTGCCCTCATTCCTCAATCACATTTTAATATTTGCCTGAGGATGGCCAGCATCACAGAAGACCACGTCATCTTAATTTTCTCATTTTACCTGAAACTACCTGTCGCGCTAAGAGTGCTCCAAGAATCACATCCTGTCCTTTTTATCAGCATGCTTAGGAAGAGCTCCTACATAGTTTCAGCTGTATTTGTTAAAAAAAAAAAAAAAGTTACACAAAGACTGCAGGTTGCAGGCTTCCAAATTTTTTGTCATCACAATACACTGGGCTTTTGAACATAAGCCTTCAAGTGCAGTGGTGACCTGAGGGGCTCTACCCGGTGAGTGCGGGTAGGTCCAGAGAAGAGTTTCGGGGCAGGACATTCCAGAGGGGAAATTCACTGAACGGATGTTAATTAAAGGCGAAGAACCTCTTCTTTTAAAAAAGCCAGGCTAAGCCGACTGGCATCTCCAAGTGCTTCCTACTGACGTTTCTCCATTCTGGCTCCCCCTACCAAGGCACTCCTTGCTGTAGAATCTGGATCTCTTTGCCTGACCTGTTAGGACACAGCACTCCAGAGTGTGGGGTCTGAGCGAGGGGAGAAATAGGAAGCGTGGCAGAGATTCAGAGTCGAGCGATGAGCACAGACTCCACGGAGGGGATCGACAGGGAAAAAGAAGCTGAGGACATAAAACACATTTTTGGTTTGAGAATAATGGATGTTTGTCAGGTACAGGGGAGCCTTTTCTTCTAAGCATGTCTTCAGTCTTATCACATCCTTGGAGGGGTCCTATAAGTTTGGGGCCATTCAGTGACTATTTGGAGCTCCAAAGTAAACTGTTTCGGGAGGTGTTTCAGTGGAACCCTAAACACATCACCACTAGTGCCAAGAGCCCGGCATGTGGCGGGTTTTCCTGACTTGGGAATTCCCAGCAATAGGCAAGTCTCTAAGAGCAGGGTCTTAGCCTTTGTGTGGTATTTCATGCTTTATGAAATGACCCCAGGTCTAGTCCCTCTCTCTAATGGAAGTGGAACACATGGTGCTACCCCCAAGATGAGTGAGAGACTACGCTTAGAACTGATCCCCGTGGAATCTGTAAGAAGGTACATGTCCCAAGTTGTATAAATTCGAAGGAACCCAATTGTGTGAATTCAAATCCAAGCACAAATCCCATCAGACTGTGAGTGGTGATTACGGAGCCCTGGTGTGGGTGAGGAAGGCGTAGCTGGCCGGAGGGATCCAGAGGCGTGGCCTCCCCTCGTCTCTTCCATCCCTGGCCAGTTACACCAGTTCTTGTGTGCTGCATCTTCTAGCCACGAAACACTAAATACAGTCTCTTGTACTTTCATACCAGTTGTCGAAACCGTTGGCCAATTTTCCACTTACTAAAATCTAGCTAGACCAAGGGACATTTCATAAATCATGAAACACTACACAAGAATTAACTTTCAGGCAACAATTGGTTCCCAGTCCTCAGGGCTGTTACATTCATGAAGAGGTAGCTTTCTGGTGCATCCTTTTACCCTGTCTGTCATGTGGAATACTGATCAGATACTTTGCCTTCCACTTTGGTTCATGAAGTGCCCTGGATCCTCTTATTATAGGCCCTGGGACATACCAACTGGCCACATGTTGGGTCACCTCAGATCTCAGTAGCTCAGCAAAAGCCACCAGCTTTCCTAGCCTCACTGGGACACCAGTGGCCCTGTGGTCACATACGCTGACTTGCAGCTCTCACCCCTCATGGTCATGCAGGAACAACACATACCCCATCTGTCTCTGAAAAGCCCCAAGGGGTGTTCACCATGTGCTCCTCACTCAGTCTGGCCAATCCCTCAAAAGTCATCTGACCATCACACCCTGAGAGCCTCTGCTGTCCTCAGCTCTCGGAGCCAGGCATCCCTACCCTCATCCAGGCACAGGCTTTCATGTAGACAAAGTGGTTTTCTACAGCGGGATGCAAAGAACGAGAATGCACATCTGCCCTCAGTACACGGAAATGATACTATGTCACCAAAGTGACATGCCTGGGGCCTCTGTCATTGTTCATTGTCAGGGAGATGACATTTTAGTTTTTACTTACAGCCCCACCTCTGCGGGGCACCTCGGCGTGGGTCCCCGACTGTCTGGGCTCAGGGAAGGATCGTCATGGCAGAGCCAGGCGTGCTCAGAATCATCCTCCTCTCAGGCTGGCACTTTGTTCCAGCACAGGGCGTGGAGCCCTTGTTTCCCAAGTAAATTGACTGCCAGGGGTCCCTGCAGTTCTTTATGCAGACCCTCCCTCAGGCAGCTCTCAGATCTTCTGAGCATCCAGCAGTGCCCTCCAGAGCCATGTGTAGGTGACTGCTGCCCATGGGAAAATGCAATTTCCCATGGAGCACTATCCTAGTGCCTTGCCTTTTTCAAACCAACTCACTGGGTCTTGAGGTTGTGCCAGGAGTTTTTCTGAAATATGCAGGAATCATTGAGTTGTTGAACTTTCCCCCCATTTACCTTTACTCATGTGAGTAAAGGTGTCTCTCCAAGCAAAAAAACAAAAACACAAATCCCTCTAAGGGAATTACCTCCATATACAGTAAGCTCTACATAACCTATATTCTAGAGTGACAAGACAAATATTTAGAATATAAACAAAAATATTATAATGGGCCATCTAACATTTAAATGGCAAAAGAAAACAGCCCTTTTTTGTTGTATATGAGTCGCCTTTTCTTTTTAGCAATAATCACTCACTCAGTAAAAGATAAACATTTCATCATTATTACATACAAAGTCCTTGTAGAAAATGCTACAAACGGTCTGTAATAGAAAGGTGCAGCTGCAATAGAGTCTGTCGTTTAAGTAGTTCTCCAAGTTTCAAAAATAAATATAAATATTGACAAGCTTTAGAACTCACTCATGCAAGCCACAATAACAGGTGTTTAAAAGTTGGGCCAGCTATCCAAGGCCAGAAATACAAGATTTGGGGTGTGTTGAGAGAGGCTTTGGAACCGTGTCCTTTGGTCATGAATTGCACAGTTATTATTTCCAAACAGGTTTAGGAAACATTGGCACTGTCAATGGCAGTAGAAATAATGAATACTTTTGCTCATTTGCACCTGTCTCATGCCTGTGGAGGCAGCCTGGGGAATGATCAAAATCACAGAAACCTGGAGAAGAGGCAAGAGATTTAAATAAGAAGTGGCTTAATAAAATATTTTTTGAAGTCTCAACAGAAGAGTTAAGAGATATCATTAAAAGGCAGAGGAATTGACAGAAACATATAAATTGGCATGCAATTTCAACCACTCTCCCCATGGCAGAGAAAAGAGAGGTGTCATTTATATCATTTTAGAAGACCAGTGAACCAAGACCATTTGCCTGAGTGAGAGGCATTTCAGGTTGTTCTGATTTGCCACAGAGATATAAATCACATTTTGCATTGATATTTTTAAGAGTTCTTTTTAAATGTCAGATACTTGAAATAAGAGAACCAGCAAAGTCAAATAGTCACCGATACATTACTGGGAATGCTGCTGCATTGAAAATGGAGGAAGATGTCATGGCAACAGGAGAAAGTGGATCTAGCCACTCTGGCTACATTCATGTTTTTCTTAGAAAGACAGTCAGATAATTGTTCACCATTTCCCCCTTTATTGATGCCTTATCTTCTCAATTAAGCTTTGAGCATCTATAAGGCATCACTGTACTCTACCAATCTTTTATCTTCCCATGTCTCTTGAAAATCACAAGAGAGAGAAAGTTTCTGAATACTTATTGGCTTAGCAAATGAACAGTCTTTGTAGAAAGGTGAATTATATTTCTGTTTCTTGCAACAGAACTTTTACAGAACTCTGATTGTGGTGACATGCAAAAATCTTTAAATAGAAAAAAACTTTATGTGTAAAGAGTGATACAATATATGAAAGCGGTTCTTAAGAAAAAAGTGAATGATTAACCTAAAATTTACTATATTAACACTAATATTAAAAAGAAACAGAAGCCAGGCATGGTGGCTCATAGCTGTAGTCCTAGCACTTTGGGAGGCTGAGGTGGGCGGATCACTTGAGCTCAGGTGTTCCAGACCAGTCTGGGCAATATGGCAATATCCTGCCTCTACAAAAAAAGATGAAAAATTAGCAGGGTATGGTGACACAGGCCTGTAGACTCAGCTACTCAGTAGGCTGAAGTGGGAATATCACTTGAGCTGGGGAGATGAAGGTTGCAGTGAGCAGAAATTGCGTCATTGCACTCCAGCCTGGGTGACAGAGTGAGGCCCTGTCAGGAAAGCAAAAGAGAGGGGAGGGGAATGGAGGGGAGGGGAGGGGAAGGGAACGTTAGCAGTGAACTTTAAAAGAAAATGCAACCACGGGACGTTATGCAAGCTTTTTAGCTTTCTGCTTCTGTGAAAACTTATGGGATAATTTGATGACTGGCTTGGACCTTAAATGATGAAGAAATCACATGTGTCTTTAGCATTCCCACAGTAGTTTATGAAACTAGTTGACAATGCTTTTATGAACTTGTGTGAAGTTGAATGGAAGAAGATATCTGGAGTTTTAATTACGGGGAAAAAACCGTATAAACTAATATGAAGCTTAGAGACATTTTATTCTCATTAACAACTCTAGGCATTTTACTGCATTCATTTACAGTCAGAATTTCAGGACTGCTAACTGGGCTTATCCTGCTGCTAGCTCAGCCATGACAAATTCCTGGGATGTCATTGCTAATCGGGCATTTGCTGATACACACAATGGGGAAATACGGTCGTTCAGCCTTAGCTCTCTATTTCGAGATTGTTTCTGTTGGTTGAGTAAAAATTACTTCTGAAACCGTCAGCTTATCAGATCAAACTTTTGCATTTTAATAAATGTAGTTCAGGGAGTTCCCCAGAGCCTGTTTGTTTTGCATCAAGCTCCCCTTCTAGCAACGGTCACACAGAGGAGCTGCTGGTAGAATTTGCACTTTGGGGTGAGTCCATCAACCTTCGGAAGAGTTGTCACTGAGCCATCTTTTCCAACTGAGAAGCTTTGGCCATGTCAGTGATGCTGTGGGACAGTTAAAAACCTCTCTGTCCTCTGTCTGGCACAACAATACTTTCCCCGAACGCTCAAAAAATATTTAGATAATGATCTGGCCAGTGCCATTTTTGTATACTGTGTAATACTATATACACTGCTTTGGAAAGACCATCGTTCTCCATGATAAAAGCAGTTAGAGGTAATTTGGTGGCTTGCTTTATGAAGAATTTCCACAGGCACAGATACTTTGGAATTGTGGGCAAAATTCCCCAGATTCTGCTAAAGATTTGTGCCAAAGTCATCATAATTATACATCTCTGGGTGTTTGTTCCTGCCAGCAATGAATTGATGAGATGATATTACTTATAATCTTTGAACACTATGAAATGAAAACAGAAACAGGAATAAAATAATAATGAGCTAGGGCCTCATTATAGAGGAAACAACAAAACGATGAGCCTGGTCTCATCATAAAAGAAATAATCTCAATTGTTGAAAAGAATTGAAAAAGAATTGAAAAAAGAATTCACCTTAGCTAGGGTGAAAAGAAAGCTCACCCTAGCTAAGAAAACCAGAAGAAAGTAAACAGCTGATCTTCATGAACAGAGAGTTGAGGGTGGAATGGACAATAGCAAAGTGGATGAAATGAGCCTTCTCTGTCCATTAGCAATGACTTCTCCCATCCTACCACCGTGATCTCCACATAGGGCTGAGTCTGAGCTTCCTCCAGCTACCTGGGATGGGACCACCATCATAGGGAGCAACTTCAGACCTTCCTTGGAGAGTCTTTGCTGCTTTGTACTATGGAAATTATGCTAAAACAGAAGATAACAAAAGAGTGATGTGTAATTAACTTTGACTTCCTCTGGTGTGATATGTACACCATTGAAATAAAAATGGGCAAAATGGTCAGGTCAGGTTAAAATGCATTCTAGTCCAGCAGGCCATTAAGAAGCAAGTGAATTTGGACAAGCTCTTTCTTTGCTCTGAGATTCCCCTGTCTTCATTTTGGAGATAAGGAGGCACTTTAGATATTCTGTGATCACACAGGGCCTCCTGACTCTATGAGTCTCTGAATGTTAGAAGGTAAATATATTTCCTAAAATAGGAAAACTGCAGAATACTCTCTGTACATTATTGTCTATGTTTTCATTGTGCATTCATCTATGCATTATTTTTAATTACAACTATAATACTTAGGTGGATGGGTAGCTAGATGATAGATACTTGATGAAAGAAAGAAAAAAAGAAAGAACAAGAAAGAAAGAAAATAGACAATAGATAGATCTAATATATAACACAGAAAATGCAAAGTGAACATGGGGCATGGTCTCTATTTTAAAAAGCCCAGAGATAGAAGAATATGCTATAGCTCAACCCTCTTCCTGCTCAATAATACTCATAAATATGAAAGCTGGTGAGTGTGTGGTTTAGGCCATATGTTTGCATGTTGGTGACTTTAAGTTAAAAGGAAAAATGTAGTTGTGTGTTTTTATAGACAAGTTTCCCACATTGTGATGTTTTTATTAGCAGAGCTGTTTTTCCTTTGTGGCAAGAGAAACTTGTTTCTTACATTTTTTTTAAGTAAATAAATCATTTGTCAAATTTTCAAGCTGTCTAACTGCATATTAATTATACAAAATTATTAAAGCTCAAACAATCTAAAGGAGAAATTTGGTCTGCTTACCTGCCTCCAGGCAACATTTACACAAACCAAGAGATATATTTGGTGTCCTGCCAAGTGAATGTTTTTTGGTGCAAGCATCTATTTTTTTTCTAACGAGTGGTTTTAGAATTAAAGTTTGTTCTCCTAGTTAACCGTGATGTTTGCTACTGAGATTGTTCTAATATCACATTCAGCACAGGGGGTTCAGCAGGGCAGCTGAGAATCTTCTTGTGGGCAGAGCTATTTCCGAGTAGCCTCTTAAAATTCCTCAAGGTCAGCCAATGTCTGTAACAGTGGATACTATTAAGGAAAAAATCACCTTGAATATACACTGATCGGCTTCTTTCTCATTATTGCTGTCCTTTAGAAGACATTTATGCAACCAACAAATATATGAAAAAAAGCCCGTCATCACTGGTCGTTAGAGAAATGCAAATCAAAACCACATTGAAATACTATCTCACACCAGTTAGAATGGCAATCATTAAAAAATCTGGAGACAACAGATGCTGGAGAGGATGAGGAGAAATAGGAACACTTTTACACTGTTAGTGGGAGTGTAAATTAGTTTAACCATTATGGAAGACAGTGTGGCAATTCCTCAAGGATCTAGAAATAGAAATACCATGTGACCCAGCAATCCCATTACTGGATATACACCCAAGGGAATATAAATCATTCTGTTACAAAGACACATGCACACGTATGTTTATTGTGACACTGTTCACAATAGTAAAGTCTTGGAACCAACCCAAATGCCCATCAATGATAGACTGGATAAAGAATATGTGGCACATATACACCAAGGAATGGTACGTAGCCATAAAAAAGGATGAGTTCATTCCTTTGCAGGGACATGGATGAAGCTGGAAACCATCATTCTCAGCAAACTGACACAAGAACAGGAAATCAATCACTGCATGTTCTCACTCATAAGTGGGTGTTGAACAATAAGAACACATGGACACAGGGAGGGGAACATTATACACTGAGACCTGTCAGGGGCTGGGGGGCTGGAGGGTTTGGGGGGGAATAGCAGAAGGGAAGGATAGCATTAGGAGAAATACCTAATGTAGATGTTGGGGGATGGATGCAGCAAACCACCGTGGCACGTGTATACCTATGTAACAATCCTGTATGTTCTGCACATGTACCACAGAACTTAAAGTATAATTTAAAAAAAAGTTTTTTTGTGTGTTTCGGGTTTTGAATGGCTCCACTAGTGAGGCCAAAAAGAATAAAGATAGGGGACTGTGTGCTGGGAATCTGATCCAAGACAATGAACCAGTAAGGTGATAATTATGAACTATCCAGTAACCCCGGAACCCGGCTAGGACTGTGAAGGTTACAACACATAGTAGTAACAACAATAATATGGCCACAGGCATGCGTCCGAGTGCGTTGCTCAGTCTAGCCCACTGCTCATGTGTTTGTGGTTCAGTGCTGCTCTCTGATGAGTCCTGGGATTCACAGGGTTTCACAGCCCCTGATCTCATGGAGATGATCATTTAGTGAGTAAGATATGAGTTAAACAACTGCCTTCGGTGGGTTTTTTGCCAGTGTGTTTTGGCTGTTCAGCCTCTGCCCAGTCTCCCTTCATATTTGGAGACCCGGTACCCCAGCTCCCTGGTCCAGGCACCTCAGATCTGGGGCACAAATACATGCCCTAATCTCCCACCTTAGAGGTGTGCATGGGATCCTGGTGACCCTGTAAAATACTTATTGGCTGCTGGAAGGTCATGTTCACGGTAAGGACATGGTCTGAGGTCCAGCTCCAAGCCCTTCCCTGGTGGCTGTTCCAGCCCCCAGAGCTGAGTGTGGTCTGAGGGTCTTGTCAACATCGATCGGCTCTGGCTATGCACAGCCTTACACTGACTCTTCAGTCCTTCCAGGAGTCTGTGATAGCCCCAGCATCCTTTAATACAATCATTTTTTGCCTATATCTACCAGACATTGTTCTATCACTTATGACTGAGAATCATGGCTGACTCATTGCTCAAACACTATTTTAATTACACGTGTGAAGGAGGTGAGTTGGCTACTCTGTGACTGAATGTGTGACTGAATCAAAAGGAAGGGTCCCAGCCTGCCCATGGGAGGAGGCCTCTCTAAAGAAGCAGTCTTGAAGCAGGAGCTATGGCTGCAACACAGTCATCTTGGAGACATTGCTACATGTTTTGGAGAAGTCTTTCTAAGAGAAACACCAAGAAAACTTCAATTATTATAACCTGATTCATTTTACAAAAGATGACTAGAAACTGTAGATAGTGTGGATCTAATGAGTTTTTGTGTCATTAGAAACTGAAGACTAATAAAATCCAGTTACAAGTACAGTATCTTATTAAAGGAGTGATATTAATTCTACAAAGATAAATAATGCAAATTATTTTGTCTATTACCCACCAGTCTCCATTATTGGAAGATAATGCAGGAATCTTATCCACTTATCCATTTTTTGTATCTTTTATGTCACTGAAGATAGAGGTAGTACCTGCCTGAAAGCAGCACATGTTTATATATCTTGGTGAACGTGGTTGGAGCATGACAGTTAATTCACGATGTGTCCTGTTTCCACATAAAGCAGAGCTGGATGTGATCCTGCTGTGAGTAAGTCATGATGTCACCACGTATCCCCACACACCTGCTGAAACACCCAGTGTCCTTCCCCACGTGCTTGTGGAGCTCATCCTCACAGAGAAGCATTTCGTTGTTGTTTTTCTCCAAATGCAAGCACTTTACAGAGCCATTTCCTCTTACTTAGGAAAAAGTTTCTAGATGTGTACACTCAGACAATCAATATTACAGTGTTTCTTAGAGGAAAATCTTGCTAAAAGGAACTTGAAATAAGCCAATTTAACTTAATAGCCAAGAATACATTGAAGGCCCGTGCTTTTCTGATCTTCTTCGTCTTCCTCCTCTGCCTCCTCCTCCTCTATCTCCTTCCCCTCTTCCTCATTTTCCTCTCCTCCTGTTTCTTTTCCTACTCTATCTTTAAATATAATAAAGCAAACCCTTAATGATTATTTATGAACCAGATTCAAAATGAAGATTTGCCCAATATGCATCAGCAGGCGGTTTCTATGGAAACACTTTACCCTGGGTAACAGTCCCTGACAGCCAGGTTGGCTCTCAAAAGCAGACACTGAAATAAAAACAGCAAGAAAATAAACATGTTCCAAAATCCTGGAGTGCAAATGGCAGGGATTTCTGTAAGCATTGGTCCTTTGTGAGGCTGCTTCCATTCTTGTGGCATATGTCTTCCTATGAAAGAAAACCACGAGGCTTCTTGGCTCCTCTAGTAGCAGCTTGCAGAGGCTCCAATTTGAGAACACAGAGCAAATGGTCTCCAGAAGTTCACATGGTATAAATCAGTCAAAGTGCAGACACTTGGAACACAGAATAATAATCTCTTGGGGAAAAAAGCTTAATACCATCAAGTGTCATAAAATAAGTCTGCCTTTGCTGGAGAAAGGGGTGTAATAGGAGTAGGTGCCTGTCTCAGTGGGTCTGGGAGAAGGTACACCAGGCTCCTCGTGGAGAGGCAGGATTTGAGAGCTCTTGTCCTTCAAGGATTCACAGAAAAAAGTACCTTCTTGCAAATGGTAGCATTGAAGGGTTATGTTTGCAGGAAAATAATTCCTAAATAAATTGATTTTTAACTGTAGGAAAAAAAGCAAAAGTCATATGATGGAGACTAATGCTAAGATGTACAGACACACTGTGAGGGTTTTCGAGGTAAAGAAGACACATAGTAAACATGACCTGCATGGCTGTCTACTGGATTTGACAATGTGTTCTGGTCTTGGTCTCTAATGTGCAGCCTCAGACTTGGGATAAGTTGCTCAGCTCTTCTCTCTGCAGTGGTTCTGGTGGAAGCCAGAATACATGTTGAGACTGGTAAGACTGACTCTCAACATGTAAAAACTATAATTTTGGACTTTGAGCTTTTTAGAGAGCTACAGGCCCTTGAACCACATATTTTAGACACGTCTTCCTTTTATCTCAAAAATATAGTATTAGTATTTAATGTGCTGTAAAAATACAAATATTCAACAAGACCTATATTGTGAAGAAAGATCCTGCCTAAGTGAAGATCCTGGAGGAGATGGCTGAAGACCCTCATGTTCCTACTCAAACACAGAGCCCTTGCTGGGGCTTGGGACTCACCTTTGCAATTCAGGAAAAATTCTACCTCCACTTTTTAAAACCAGAATTTGGACGTTAGTCCACACATTCTGTCAATATTTGCATATATGTGGGTTCAATAGCTTGGTGGATTGTTGATTGTGCACAAGACAACATAGAACAAATGTATGGACTGCAAATTAAAAGTCTAGAATTCTGACCTTTCTTTCAAACTAATTAGATTTTGAGTCTCCCCTTCTTAGTATTGCATACAAGGATGAGATTTAGCTATCCTAGCTGTGGGTAGACTAAAGAAACAACGGATGTGATAATACAGCATAGGGAGGTCTCTAAGTAGGAAGGATTATTTTCCTAGTAGGACCAGACTTACAGGATCACAGAATCTGAGTATTGAATGAAAGCCAGAGTTATTGGGTTGAAAATACCTCTCAGTTCAAAAAACTGTTCTACAGAATCACCGATTCATCCAACCGTCCATCCACCTGTGCACCCATTCATTCAGTCCCATAGCTTGAGCCTATCATTGTTTATGAAGCATCTGCCTTTCCGTAGGCACAGTGCACTAGATTTCGATGCTCAGTGACAGAACACAGGTGATCCTTGCCCTCATAACTTCCAGTGGGGAAGCCACACACTAAACAAGTTCTTTGACAAAAAGCAGAGATGGAGAAGAATGGCAGTACCCCTGAGTAAAGAGGATTGGGAATCCCAACTGAGCAGGGCCCTGGGAAGCTGCAGGCTAAGGGCCAGACCTCAGGCATACACAGGTGTGCAGTAGCTTCCTACTTAAATCTGATGTCAGCGAATAGTGGAGGTCAGCCTGAATTAGAAAGACCAGTGGATTATCAAATATACTTTAAAGCAATTCAGTTTTAATAATTTTAACCATATCCTAATGACCCCACTAGGTAAAGTTTTTAGAAGATAATGTTAAATAAGTAAGAATATTTCTAATTAGCACAAAATTACTCACTTTTAGTATGCAAGATAAATATTAGCCCAGTCTTGTTATTACATTTTTAGTACAACAGGAAGTTAATAACACAAATAAGATGAGGTGAATGCATATAATATTTCATTCTGTACAAAAGAGAAAATGAGAATGAGGACTCCCCATGCAAAGATGACGTGTTAGGCCTGGGACCCGTGCTATGTGACCCTACACCACAAAAGAAGTTTCACAGATGAGATTAAGATGATGGATCTTGAAATCTTCGTGGATGCAATCTAATCCACTCAAGCCCTCACAAGCAGAGTTGTGATGTGAGAGGGGATCCACCCACCACTGCTTGCTGTGAAGACAGAGGAAGTGGACCATGAGTGACAGAATGAAGCCTGTCTGGAGAAGCTAGGAGAGCCGTCGGCTGACAGCCAGCACCAAAACAGGGACCTGGGTCCCAGGAGCTCAGGGAACTGAATTCCACCAGCAATACGAATGAACGAGCCCCGAGATGCTGGAAGAGTCGAGGGGGTGGATCCTCCTGGGAGCATCCAGAAAGGAGCAAACATAGCCTGCAACACCTTGGTCTTATCCCTGCCAGCCTCGTGTTGAACCTTGACCTACAGAACTGTAAGATGATAAATCTGTGCTATTTTAAACTGCTATATGTGGGGTAATTTATGATGGTGATGATGGAAATATAATAGGTGTGACTTTCTGTGTATTATAAAGACTCAGAAATATCATACAGTTTAACTTTGTCAGATATGATATTCTTTCCTTTCCCACCCAAAATTAGTTGGGAGAAAGAGATAGGCCAATACTGCAGGGCACATGGCCTTTGACCCTTCACAACTGCTCCTGCAGAGCGCTTCCCCCAGGGCTCCATCAGTGCTAGCTCTACCACGGGACTCCCGCACAGGTGAGGTTTTAGTAGGTTCAAGGCCACGGCCATCACAACACATTTGCTTTTTTCTCAGACCAGAAAATAAAATAAATTTGCTAGGGATTGTCACACTATTCAGAAACTTTTGGCTTTTGGAATTTATCTTTTGTGATGAACTTCCAAAGCTTTCAATTTTTTCCAGCAGTAAGCTCTGTAAACACAGATAACAGAAAGACAAATTTCAGCCTAACCATCAGAAATGACCAAAATGACAAACTGCCTGTACGTAAATGGTATATGCTGAAGTAGATAAGTTTAGGGTATCACAGCAGCAATGACAAATCCGCTATTGCCCCAGAGTTTCAGGATCTCGTAAAAATGTAGAAACATTGCTTCTGGTTTGAAATTTATTGGTATTTCTCAGTGATGGCTTTGTGGACCATTTTCTCCAAGCCTTTCAATTACATTCTCCACTATATTGCTCTTCACCTGAACCGCAGGATGTGACAAGATTCCTTTCTCTCAAATCCTTCGACCTCGCTTCCTGCTAGCTATCTCTTAGCGTTTGCTCTATTTCCTGGGCTGTGTCTGTGGGTTTTGAAGCGATGGTCACACACAGTTCCATTATTCTACTCTTCCAAAATCAGCTAAGCATTGGGCTGAAAATGTGTTAAGTGGGGACTTTAGCCAGGACTTATTTCATACTAAATAGGCCAGCTTTGAAATGGAAAAATTGTGTTCATTTCTATTATTTAGATTTTCTTTTATTTCTCTGTGAACCCTCATAGAGAATAGTAATAAAGTTCATGTTTTCCCCAAAAGATATTGGTTGACAAAAGCCATTACACCTCTACCCACCATCTTCAGATGCTTCCTGCTAGTTCCCTTTTTATCTCTGTCAATTTCTTTCTCTCTTTCTCCCCTCCCTCCCTCCCTCCCTCCCTCCCTTCCTTCCTCCCTGCCTCCCTCCCTTCCTTCCTTTCTCCCACAAATGGATCCAAGGCACCCATCGAAGCACTAGGGATATAGCAGTGAACAAAACAGGTAACTCCCACCTGATGTTCTTCTGTGAAGCTTACAGTCTAGCACCCCTGGCTGCCTATGGCTCTGGGGTTAAAGACCCACATTTGAATCTGGTCTGCAAAACCCTGCATACTCGGAGCACTGAACATCCTGGGCAGCCTCCACTGGTTCCAGCTCACCTTCCTTCTCTACCACTTCACACGCACACACGCACACACACACAGATACATGCACACACACGCACACACACATGCACACACACACACACACACATACCAGGCCCTGTGACTACACAGCCTCTCCCGTCCTTCCAAAGGGCAGCGCTCCTTCCCTCCAGAGCTTTCAGATGCTGCAGTTCCTTCTGTCTGGAAGGGTCACCCTTTGCCTACTTTTTCCTTTTTCTACTCTCAGCCTCCTTAAGTAAGCCTGTCACAGCCTCTCAGCACCTGTCTCATCTCCCTTGCAGCACTGATCACAATGACTATTAAATAACTGTACAAGGAGTTGTTTAGTGTCTGTGTAGTCCACAGACTGACAGCCCCATGAGGACAATGTCTTTCTCTGCTTTTGCTTCCTGCTACCTTCCCAGGCTTAGCAGGGTTGATCGCAGTGGGTTCCTATTAACTATTGTTACAGTAAAGACCCAAGGAATAAATGAACTATTTAAATCCTAATAAGCCTCTCCCATCCGTTAGGTATTTTTGTGCCCAGTGTATAGATTTAAAAGGAAGGTACAGATATGGGGTGGTTAGGTAACTGGCCCAAGGTTACCGTCTTAGTAACAGTGGAGACTGAAGTAGAAGTCCAGAGCTTTCTGGCTGGGCAATGTGGCTCACACCTGTAATCTCAGCACTTTGGGAGGCTGAGGCGGGTGAATCACATGGTCAGGAGTTTGAGACCAGCTTGACCAAGGTAGTGAATCCCCATCTCTTCTAAAAATACAAAAATTACCTGGGCGTGGTGGCACGCGCCTGTAGTCCCAGCTACTCAGGAGGCTGAGGCAGAAGAATTGCTTGAACCTGGGAGATGTAGGTTGCAGTGAGCCGAGATCATGCCACTGCACTCCAGCCTGGCAACAGAGTGAGATTCCTTGTCAAAAAAAAAGAAAAGAAAGAAAGAAATTCAGAGCTTTTGATTTCAAAGACCAGGCTCTAAAGCCCAGTTTGCTTTAAATGATGAGAGAATTCTTTTTTTTTTTTTTTTTAAGATGAGGTTTCACCATGTTGCCCAGGCTGGTCTTGAACTCCTGACCTCAGATGATCCACCCACCTCGGCCTCCCAAAGTGCTGGGATTACAGGTGTGAGCCACCATGCCCGGCGATGAGAGAATTCTTAAAGTCAGAAGCATCTTAACTAGAAAGTCATGAAAGAATGATTTTATTTTGTTAAAATAATTATTGCAATCAGCAGGAGAATGGATAAACAAATGTGATATAATTACATAATGGAATACCATTAGCAAAAAAGAGAAACAGACTACTAGTAACATGCTATTGCACCCATGAATTGCAAAAACATGCTGAACCAGAGAAGCCAGACATGGAACACTGCGTGCTGTATGGCTCTATGCGAAATTCCCGAAGAGGCAAAACCATGGCTGGTGAGAGCCTTTAGGTCAGTGGTTGCGTCTGGGGTGAGGCACGGAGTATCTGGGAAAGAGCATGAGGGAATTTTCTGGGGCGATGATAAAGTTCTGTATCTTTTTGGAGGTTTCAGTAATCTGTTTGTGTATGTAATTGTCCAAATTCAGCGTCCATACTCACGAGATTGTTAATTTCTGTGTTTGCAAAGTTTATCTAAAAAACCAAACAAACCCTTAAACCAATACTGAACTCTAGTAGGTGATAGGCATGCTGTAGTGTTTGGGGGTGAAGTATACTGATACCTGCAGCTTGTTTAGAAAATGACATGGGGTCGGACATGGTGGCTCATGCCTGTCATCCCAGCACTTTGGGAGGCCGAGGTGGGCAGATTAGGAGATCAGGAGTTCGAGACAAGCCTGGCCAGTATGGTGAAACCCCGTCTCTACTAAAAGCACAAAATTAGCTGGGTGTGGTGGTGTGTGCCTGTAATCCCAGAAACTTGGGAGGCGGAGGTTGCACTGAGATGAGATCGTGCCACTGCACTCCAGCCTGGGTGACTCTGTCTCAAAATAAAACAAAACAAAACAAAAATAAGACGGATGCTTGTGGACAAAGGGAGGAATGTATGGAGAGACTTGGGGTTAAGCAAGGAAAGTAAAATGTTATATGTAGTGTCTAGTTGGGGGGTGTATGGGTGTTCACTGCTCAAAACTTTCCAACTTTGCTGTATGTTTGAAAATTTTCATTATAAAATGTCAAAAAAAGTTCATGACCAACCTGGCCAACATAGTAAAACACCATCTCTACTAAACATACAAAAATTAGCTGGGCGTGGTGGTGGGTGCCTGCAATCTCAGTTACTCAAGAGGCTGAGGCGGGAGGATTGCTTGAACCTGGTGGGGGTGTAGATTGCAGTGAGTGGAGATGGAGCCACTGCACTCCAGTCTGGGTGACAGAGTGAGACTTAGTCTCCAAAAAAAAAAAGCCAAATGTGGTAAGCTGAAAAAACGGATTTCAAAAGTAGCTGATGTTTATGCTAATCAATCCACAATCCAAAGATGTATGATAGAAAATTATTCACTTTTTTTTTTTTTTCGAGACAGAGTTTCACTCTTGTTGCCCAGGATGGAGTGCAACGGCACTATTGTGGTTCACCGCAACCTCCACCTCCTGGGTTCAAGCAATTCTCCTGCCTCAGCCTCCCGACTAGCTGGGATTACAGGCATGCGCCATCATGCCCGGCTAATTTCATATTTTTAGTAGAGATGGGATTTCTCCATGTTGGTCAGGCTGGTCTTGAACTCCTGACCTCAAGTGATCTGCCCACCTCGGCCTCCTAAAGTGCTGGGATTACAGGCATGAGCCACTGTGCCCAGCCTATTCACTGTTTTTTTTTTTTTTTTTTTAATTAAAGAGGATGATTGGCAGGAGGATGTGTAGGGGCCTGGGATTGGGGTTGGGAGATGCCTAATTCTTGGAGGATCTGGAAGAAGAGGTAGGTGGTGGGATCCTTTTCAGGGTAGAGAGGTTACAGAATATAAGACTGAACCACTGAGGGCAACTTCCTCTTCCCTGAGGCCTCTGGGGTGACAGTTCACTTTCAAAACTGGCTTAACTTATGGTCCAGCATTCTAAGTGCTGTTGCTGACATTCCCGACTTGGCAGTGAAATCAAGCCTGCGCTCTTGAGGGTGGTGGGAGGGTCCTGCCCAGATGGTCAATATCATGGCGTCAGTGGTAGAAGAAGGCTGGAGACATGGGCATCCTAATCTGGTCCCCAATACTCACTGGTTATGTGGCCCTGGGTGTGTCACTGAGCCTCCCCTGGCCTCAGTTGCCTTATCTGTAAAACGAAGACAATCGTATTTAGCTTGCAGGGTTGGTATCAGAATTACAGATAATGGCATTATCAAGGTCAGCTGTGTGTTGTCAAATCTGAGGTCAAGCCTCAGTCCCCATTGCTCCCTTCATTGGTGGCTTGTGACACAGTTGATTGGGCCCTTCTCCTTGAAACACCTGCTGCTCTCTGCCTAGGACATTACTCTCTCTTAGGTCTCTCCTAACCTCCCAGGCTACCCTTCCTCAGCCTCCTTTACTGAATCCTTCTCTGGTGAATCCTCCTCTTTGCCCAAATCACAAGTCGGGCTAACCCCAGGGCCCAGTCCTCAGCCCTCCTTTGGGCTCTTCTTACACGAAGCCCCAGCTCCTACGAGATTTCCATTCAAACAGGTCCAAAGTCAAACCCTGGACACCCTCCCCACAACCTTTCTTTGTAAGTCTTCTCTTTGTAAATGGCACCATCAATTCTCCTGTTTGTTCCAGCCAACATCTTGGAATCATCTTTGACCTATTTTTTCTCTTCTATACTTAATCCAACAACAATCTCGTTGCTTCCACTTTGGAAATATATCTGCAACTGGATGACTCCTGTCCACCCTCACGGTTAGCAGCCTGACCAAACCCTAACTCCTCTCACCTGGATGGCTGCATCTGCTGCCTAACCCGTCTCTCAGCTTCCACTCTTGCCTGCCTAAACCCTGTTTTCCTCACAGTAACTAGAATTGTTCTTAACCTATAGATATCATGACTCTGCTTCATCTCAAAGCTCTCGAACAGCTTCAGAATAAACTCCCTGTCCCCAGGATGTTCCCAGAGCTGGACTCATGCCCTGCTTCTGCTCATTCTGCTCACTTCCCAGCTGCCCCTCCAACAAACCAATGTGCTCCCACCCCACGACCTCTCCCTGTGCCATGCCCTCCACTGGATTGCCCTTCCCTTCATATCTAGAAGGCTGAATCTCCTGAGGCTCTTAGATTCCTGCTCGAATTGCACTTCATTGGGCCGGGCGTAGTGGCTCACGCCTGTAATCCAAGCACTTTGGAGGCCAAGGCGGGCAGATCACCTGAGGTTGGGAGTTCAAGACTAGCCTGACCAACACGGTGAAATCTCATCTTAAAAAAAAAAAATTGCACCTCGTCTTAGAGTTTCTCTCGACTCCTCTATCTGAAATTGCACCCTATTTCAGTCTCCTCATTCTGCCTTTTGTTTTTTTAGCTTTCCTTATTGCTTGGCATGGTGTATTTATTTGCTCATTAAAACAATTATGTGTCTTCCTACTTGAACATGAGCCACATGACAAAAGGGATTTCAAATATATTCCTTATCACGATATCCCCGACACCTAGGACAGAGCCTGGCGCCAGGTGGCTTGCCAATAAAGATTTGTAGGATGGATGAGTGAGTGAAAAATATGCCTTGCTTAGTGCCTAGCCTAGAAAATGCACCCACAAAATGATTATTTAGCATTGTAATGGTCCTTTATGGAGAAAATGGGCAGAATTAGAGGGGAAGGACTTGATTCTGATCTTAAAATTAAAGATCTTAAATAGAAAAATACTTAATCCTTTGGGCAGTTTTATTATTAGTGTGAGTCAGAGGTTGCTTTTCTGGCCTGGAAGATAGGTTGTTACATGACCCAGAAATTACTGCCCAGAACTATCCTGGCCAATAGTTCTGTTCTCCTGCCTAAATTCCTTCCTCACCTGATTCAAGATTCCCTGTTTCTGCCTAGGGTGCATTCTTTTCTTTTTCCTTCCTTCCTTCCTTCCTTCCTTCCTTCCTTCCTTCCTTCCTTCCTTCCTTCCTTCCTTCCTTCTTACCTTCCTTCCTTCCTCCCTCCCTCCCTCCCTCCTTCTCTTCTTTCTTTCTTTCTTTTTTCTTCTCTTTCTCTCCCTCCCTCCCTCTTTCTTTCTCCCTCCCTCTCTCTTTCTCTTTCTTTCTTTCCTTCTCTCTTTCTCTTTCTTTTTTCCTCTCCCTTTCCCTCCCTCCCTCCTTCTTTCCTTCCTTCCTTCCTTTCCTTCTTATTTCTCTCTCTCTTTCTTTCTTCTTTTTTTTTTTCTTGGAATCAAGGTCCCACTCTGTCACCCAGGCTTAAGTGCAGTGTTTCTATCAAAACTCACTGCAGCCTTGACCTCCTGGGCTCATGTGATCCTCCTAACTCAGCCTCTCAAGCAGTTGGGACTACAGGCACACACCACCATGCCCAGCTAATTTTTAAAATTTTTGTAGCGATGAGGTGTTGCTATGTTGCCCAAGCTGAGGCCTGTATGCATTTCTTTGAAATGACCCTAAGCATGAGCATGCCTCCACCCGGTGATTCCAGGCTACGGCTTTCCAGTGGCTGCAAGACCTTATCTCTTCAAAAAATAAAAAATAAAAAAGACAGTGCTGTTACACATTTCAACAAAGCCAGTTATAAGACGTTTATCAGAAGTCTGCTGAGCAGGCTTTGAAATTAGTTCTGGTTGGATATTGGACCTTCTTATCTCTGCAGACAAAGAAATACAGCCCTGTGTACCACAGGCAGGAAGTGGGCCTTTGATCTATGTGGGGAGACCTGCTTTATAGCTCTTTAAAAAATTGAATTATGTTCTGTGTAAGTGTATTCTGAGGACGTCATAGTCTATGGAAACAAGTAGGATTCCTTTATCAGAAAGGAGATTGTAGGTTCTATAATCACAGAACAAATATACGGTGCCTACTCTGCTGATTATATGGTGACTGTTGGGTGAGGTTCAAATACTTGATGGAAAGGAGCAAAACAGAGAGAGGAGGAGACTGATAACACACACACACACACACACACACACACACACGCACACACACGCATACACACGCACAGATTGCAGGGAAAGAGACAAAGGGAAAGAGACAGGAAGGAGGGGAGAGAGCAGGAAAGAAGAGGGTGGAAAAGGGTGGGAGAGAGAGACAAAATAACTCTTCGAATTTGAGAGAGATGGAAAGGGTTCCAGCTGATGATGGCTGCGGGCGTTACTGTATTTCACTCCTGTACCTACTTGGTGAGCTAGGAGCTAGGGGCAGAGTAAGAGTTGCTATTTCCTTCCTTTCATTTTCCTCTTTTTAGCTTCTAGCCTATCTGGGCAGAAAATAATCTGCCACCAGCCGGGCCCAACCAGCAAGCAATAACCTGGGATAGGCAGGGAGAGTTGGGTCCCCCGTGAGTTGTAGGAGGTTACTCTCAAATCTGAGAGGTGACATGGCTTGCCAGGATCCCAGAGTGAGTGGAGTGGGGACCTCCCCTGGAATCCTACAGTTCAGACTCTCAGCTCCCCTGTTTCTGCCCACACATACACAGATTTTAAAACCAGGTTTTCTGCGGGGGAGGAGGGAGGCACAGAAGCAGCTGTGACTCTCGGGCCCATCTTTAATCAGAAGCAGCTCTGCTCAGACTTTAAAAAAAAAAATGTTGGCTGAGAGCAGTGGCTCACATCTGCAATCCCAACACTTTAGGAGGCCAAGGCGGGTGAATCATAAGGTCAGGAGTTCAAGACCAGCCTGACCAACATAGTGAAACACCGTCTCTACTGAAAATACAAAAATTAGCCGGGTGTGGTGGCATGTGCCTGTAATCCTAGCTACTCAGGAGGCTGAGGCAGGAGCTTGCTTGAACCCGGGAAGCGGAGGTTGCAGTGAGCCGAGATTGCGCCACTGCACTCCAGCCTGGGAGATAGAGTGGGACTCTGTCTCAAAAAAAAAAAAAAAAAAAAAAAAGTTAGTTCATGTGTTTTTATTAACTCATACACAGTTACTTGACTTCTGGTTTGTTGAAGCAATCAGTCCGACAACAATTTGCCACAGTAATTTTGGTTTAAGTAGCTGGCCGTAAACACTCCAATACCACATTCATCTGAAGAGCATTCCCAAAGAAGGCAACTAATTTGGCTATTCTCCTCCATTTCATAGTGTTTCAGGACAGCCAGTGTACCATCTTTCTCTCATGTTATTCTTCTTGGGAGTGGTGTAAGATTTCTTCCTTTTCTTAGCACCACCATGAAGTCTTAACACAAGATGAAGAGTAGATTCTTTTTCAAAGTTGTAGTCAGCTGAGCATGGTAGCTGATGCCTGTAATCCCAGCACTTTGGGAGGCCGAGGCAGGTGGATCACCTGAGGTTGGGAGTTCGAGACCAGCCTGACCAACATGGAGAAACCCTGTCTCTACTAAAAATACAAAATTAGCTGGGGGTGGTGGCACATGCCTGTAATCACAGCTACTTGGGAGACTGAGGCAGGAGAATCACTTGAATCCAGGAGGCGGAGGTTGCAGTGAGCCGAGATTGTGCCATTGCACTCCAGCCTGGACAACAAGAGCGAAACTTTGTCTAAAAAAAAAAAAGAGAGAGAGAGAAAATGCACTCAGTAACTGCCTTTGTAAATGTTAACTCAGAGATGGGGAAGTCAGGTTAGATTAAGCAGCTGTTGCTAACTGCTAATCAAGGAAGAAGTTAACATTTCCTCCAATAACTAGTTCTATCAATCTAATAACTTTATTCTTTAATATTAACTCTTGGTCAAATTAATGAAGACATTTTATTGGGTTAGTCCCTTTGGTTGGAAGGAAGAAAACATCACTCTGGATAGCTCAAGAAACAAGTTAAACAGGACAGGGGATGTAGTGATCATTATAAGCATAATAGTGGGCAAAAAGAGGAGGCAAAAATCTCCGAACAGGATGAGAGCGGGTTCTCAAATGCAGGATCCGGTGCGTTGTGGCTCCTGGAGGTGGAACAGCCATGTCCCCTTCGGTCTTCAGAAGCAGGAGCTGGTGGCTTCTTGCTGGAACATTCCATTGTCCACTCATTCTCATGCCCCTATTTTGGGACAATGGGTGACTACTTTTTTTTTTTTTTTGAAATGGAGTTTTGCTCTTGTTGCCCAGGCTGGAGTGCAGTGGCATGATCTCAGCTCACTGCAACTTCCACCTCCCAGGTTCAAGCCATTCTCCTACCTCAGCCCCCTGAGTAGCTGGGATTACAGGTGCCCACCACCATGTCCAGCTAATTTTTGTATTTTTAGTAGAGATGCGTTTTTGCCATGTTGGCCAGGCTGGTCTCGAACTCCAGACCTCTGGTGATCTGCCCACCTCAGCCTCCCAGAGTGCTGGGATTACAGGTGTGAGCCATCACACTTGGCCCAACCACTTTGTTTTAATTGCTTATGTATTGACTGCCTTTTCCTATGAGGTGCAGTTTCAGCATGGGCAGCACCCAGCCAGGCTTACTACTGCTTGTTGGCAGACCACTCAGCACATGGCAGTCATCCCACAAATGCTAGCTGGCTAGATGGCATGTCAGGGAGGACATGGGGAGGCTTCCTCAACCCCCCAACCCCTGCTTCTTCTCTTCTGTTCCCTTCTGCCCATCTCCTGTCTGTGACCCCTCTGCCTCTTCTGCCGCATTCCCATACTGCTAGTGTCATGGTCAGATTCCCAAGAGAGAGGACGCTGCACTGGTCTAGCTTCCTTGCTGCTCTCCTAGATCGCTGATTCATTCTTCCACCCACCTGCCCAAGTGTCCACTCATCTCTCTGTCTTTCGTTGCTAGTGGGTATCTGTTTTCCTTTCCCTTCTCCATTTCCTCCCATGGGCCTTTGGTGGCCACCCCACATCTAGTCATTGCATTGGCCACTGGGATGGCTTCAGAGAAAGTCATGTGCCCCAATTTAGGCTAATGAGAGAACAACTAGTTATTTATTTATTTATTTTGAGGTGGAGTCTCGTTCTGTCACCCAGGTTGGAATGCAATGGCACAATCTAGGCTCACTGTAATCTCCCCCTCTCGGGTTCAAGCAATTCTCCTGCCTCAGTGAGTAGCTAGGATTGCAGGCACGTGCCACTACACACCTGGCTAATTTCTTTCTTTCTTTCTTTCTTTCTTTTTTTTTTTTTGGTATTTATAGTAGAGACAGGGTTTCACCATGTTGGCCAGGCTAGTCTTGAACTCCTGACCTTGTGATCCACCCACCTCGGCCTCCCAAAGTGTTGGGATTACAGGAGTGAGCCACCTCGCCCAGCCCTAAGAGCTGGTTCTTATCTGGACCATGGGGTGTAAGAACAAGATCTTGTCTGCCTGGATGTTCTGGGCCAACCCAAGGAGCCACACAAGATAGGAGGGAGTGGGAGACAGGTAGAGGGAGAAAGGGAGAGGTTGATTAGGTACTGGATGGCACGGTTTGAGTTACTGGATCAAGTCTCATTTGAAGCTAGAACTATTTCTGAACATCCAAGATTTTTTAGCTATTACATTCCTTTAGCCAGTTTTAACTGGGTGTTCTAACTGGGTTGCTTGCAACCCAAAGGATCCTACCTGACACGCCATCTAGCCAGCTATCATTTGTGGGGTGACTGCCATGTGCTGGGTGGTCTGCCAACAAGCAGTAGTAAGCCTGGCTGGGTGCTGCCCACGCTGAGACTACATCTTATAGGGAAAGGCAGACGATTACATAAGCAATTAAAACAAAGTGGTCACCCCGTTGTCTCCAAGCAGAGTGGATGGTTGGATTGGCTCCATTTTTAAAAGCCAATCTTTACATATCTTTATGTGTGCCTATGCATAGGAAAACGTTAGAGATGTGATCTGCTGGCTTCTTTTACACTTTGCTTTGTTTTTGCAGTGAACCTTAATTACTCTAAAATCAGGAGGGGAAATGCTATTAGAATCAAAATGGTAAGTATGGTAAGCATTGTGCTGGGAGAGGCTCGGGATGCTGTTACGAGCACTTAGCAGGGACTGGCTTTAGGCAGCTGCATAACTGCCAGGAGCAGAAGAGAAGGTTCAGTGAGGCTCCCTTATGCATAGAGACCCTTAGCAAGGCCCTGGGGGTATCAGCTGGTCAGAGAAGCCAGGCGCAGGAGCAAGGAGTCCCTGGCCCTTTCTCCAGACGGTCTGGGGCGTGGACTCCCTGATCTGGCCAGGAGCATTTCCCCAGTTCATTCCTCTGTGTTACAGCTGGTTACTGGAAGGAAGCACAAAGCCCTTTCCTTTCAGGGCTCTAGAAACTGAACATTAAGAAACCATTGCAAATACAGTAATTGCTCAGAATGAGCATTAATGTCCTATTAAAAACAGGCTGCTGCTGTGACTGGAATGTCTAATTCAGCAGCCATTTCCTGAGAACCATGTTAATGTGATTTGAGCTAATTCCCTCCTCACTGCTGAGGCTCAGTCCAGAAATTTCTGAGGCCTTTACCCTTCAGTCTTTGCAGAAACACAAGAATCTCTCACTCTCTTTCCTGGCAGGGTGTTCCGGAAGCCGAGGCAGCAAGCAATCATCCCTCAATCGGAGATTGGCCACCCTGTTCTTGACATTGGACTAGGTGCTGAGGAGGTGGGGACACTCATTAAATCTCATTCT
Organism: Cheracebus regulus; assembly: GCA_963574635.1. Classification (NCBI taxonomy): domain Eukaryota; kingdom Metazoa; phylum Chordata; class Mammalia; order Primates; family Pitheciidae; genus Cheracebus; species Cheracebus regulus. The sequence continues at coordinate 17,732 of CAUYQU010026719.1, read as the reverse complement.
GAGCCTTTGAGGCATGTGACGTGTGTCTAAAAGTCAGGACAACCGTGGCTAAGAAGTGAAAGGATTGGAAAACATATAAGACAGCACGAACTCTTCATTAGTTCAGTCATTCTTGGTGGTAGAGAGCACACTCGTGGATAACACAGCTCCAGTCCCACAGTCACAGGAGCTTACATTCTAATGAGGCAGACAACGAACAAGCAATTGCACAGTGGTTGATTAACCACAACAGTCATATGCATGATGGATCATTACAACATGTCATAAGAGAATAAAACGAGGGGTGGGGAGGGAACTGACCTAGCCTAGGGGATCCGAAAAAGCCTCCTAGGGAACAGGAGACCCGAGAATGAGCAGGAATGAGCAGAGCACATGGAGTTCTTCACCTCTGCATTTTTTTTTTTTTGAGATGTAGTCTCACCCTGTCACCAGGCTGGAGTGCAGTGGCTTGATCTCGGCTCACTGCAACCTCCATCTCCCAGCTTCAAGCAATTCTCCTGCCTCAGCCTCCTGAGTAGCTGGGATTACAGGCGTGCACAACACCCAGCTAATTTTTTGTATTTTTTAGTAGAGACAGGGTTTCACCATATTGCCCAGGCTGATCTTGAACTCTTGACCTTGTGATCTGCCCGCCTTGGCCTCCCAAAATTCTGGGATTACAGGCGTGAGCCACTGTGCCTGGCCTACCTCCACACTGTTTGAGGAGTACAGGAGGATGAGCATAGAGAGGAAAGGGCAGGGTGGTACCTGGTAAAGCAGCTCTATCTCTTTCCCTTGCTGCCTGCTACAGCGTGTTGTGGAACCCGGTGCCAGGACCTTGGAATTGGGAGACCTGGGTCCCAGTCCTACTTCTAGCTTTGTGTTCCCAGAGGAGTTATTAAGATCACACTGTGCACACCTGGGTTTCTACTCCTCAGTGGAAAACACTGGAGATTACTAACTTCCAGTGCTACATGGTGATGTAAATTCTAGGTTCTGAGTCCTGCACAATGAGATGGAACCATCCTGCAAGGGTCGGTCTGTAGGGGGTTGGAGGGGGAGAGAATGCAAGGGGTCAAGTCAGACTATGGGGTCTGAGGGCATAAAGGTGGTCCATCCTGTGACCAGGAGCGAGTTCTCTTCCTTTCTGGGCCCTGCAGCTGCACCATCCTAAGTCCCACAATTGGGCTTCTCTTATCCAGCCCTCACTCCTGGAGCTGAGTTCTAGTCCAGCTCGAACTCCAGTCACAGAGACTTCTTGAGTTCTTTTCCTGGGAACTTTGTGTTTTAAATCCTTAGAACAGCCTATGTGTGGTCATGATGATTCCCATTTTACAGATGAGGAAACTGAGGCATACAATGCTGAAGGGGCTTGCTGAAGAGCAGGGTTGTAGGTTGGGCTTCCAGAGAAGCCAAACCTGAGACAAAACTCAGTGTGCAGGACTGCTAGGAAGGGCCGGGAAACGCTGAGCTGCAACGCCGTCTTGACGTGAGTCTCAGTCAGTCCTGACCTTCTTGGTCCCCTTGTATATCAGGGACTAAAGTCAGAGACTTGAGGGCAAAGGGAAGGGGCAAGCAGAGGATCTGGACACAATTCCACAACTGGCCTTTATTAGTGAGGTGACTGGTAGATGCTGTGAAATGCCTCAGACCCTTCTTCAGGAATGAAGGACTTATTTGCCCAGCTCCTGGGAGTGCTGCCAGAGGTGGCTTTCAGCTGCCAGCTCTGGATTGACTCACCTAAAAAAAAATGGCCTGTCACTGGGCGCGGTGGCACATACCTGTAGTCCCAGCTATTCGGGAGGCTGAGGCTGGAGGACCTCTTGAGTCAGGAGTTTTGGGCTGTAGTGCACTATGCCGATTGGGTGTCCACACTAAGTTCGGCATCAATATGGTGACCTCCTGGGAGTGGGGAACCAACAGGTTGCCTAAGGAGGGGTGAACCGGCTCAGGTCGGAAACAGAGCAGGTCAAAAAAACTCCCGTGCTGATCAGTAGTGGGATCGCGCCTGTGAATAGCCACTGCACTCCAACCTGGGCAACATAGCGAGATCCCGTCTCTATTTTTTAAGAAAAATAAAATTAAAAATTAAAAAAAAAGTGGCCTGTCCTGGCCAATGTGGTGGCTCGTGCCTGTAATCCCAGCACTTTGGGAGGCTGAGGCAGGTGGATCACGAGGTCAAAAGATCGAGACCATCTGGGCCAACATGGTGAAACCCTTCTTTACTAAAAAATACAAAACTTAGCTGGGCGTGGTGACATGCACCTGTAGTCCCAGCTACTGGGGAGGCTGAGGCAGGAGAATCGCTTTAAACCCTGGAGGCAGAGATTGCAGTGAGCCGAGATCGCGCCACTGCACACCAGCCTGGCGACAGAGTGAGACTCCATCTCAAAAAAAAAAAAAGGCCTGTCCTAAAGTCATGCCTCTTTCCAAGGGCAGCTTGCGATCAGGGAGTGAGCCAAGGCAGGGCATAAAGGCCTGGTTCCCTTTACCCAACTTGAAACAGTGCCAAAGGATCAGCCCAGCCCCAAAGCTCCCCTCAGGGTTGACTGAGACCTTCATCAAGACGGCATAGCAGCTCAGCATTTCCTGGCTCTTCCTAGCAGTCCAGCACACTGAGCTTTGTCTCACGTTCTACTTCTCCGGAAACCCAACCTGCAACGGTGCTCTTCGGCAAGCCCCTTCAGCATTTTATGCCTCAGTTTCCTCATTTGTAAAATGGGGATCATCATGACCACTCTTTAGGCTGTTGTAAGGATTTAATTTATTATTTATTATTATTCTGTCTTCAGCACTACAGGTGTTTGAAAGGAGTGAGAGGTACTCTCTGTTCTAAGTAAGAGCTACTTTATCTCAGGGAATTGCAACAAGTTTTGTACTTCAAGAAGGAAAACAGGCTGGGTGTGGTAGCTCAAGTCTGTAATGCTAGCCCTTTGAGAGGTTGAGGTGAAAGGATTGCTTGAGGCCAGGAATTTGATATTAGCCTGGGCAACAGGAAACCCACCTCTACTTTAAAAAAAAAAAAGATAAAATATATGTACATATGTATATATATACATACATCTATACACGTATAGATGTATATATACACACATACATATATAAATATACCTATATATACACACATAAATATATACACACACACACACATATGTATGTATATTTTTGTGACACCAGTGGCACCATCTTTGTTCACTGCCTCTGCCTTCTGGGTTCAAGCGATCCTTCTGCCTCAGCCTCCCGAGTAGCTGGGACTACAGGTGTGTGCCACGATGCTGGCTAATTTTCGTATTTTTAGTAGAGATGGGGTTTCACCATGTTGGCCAGGCTGGTCTCGAACTCCTGACCTCAAGTGATCCACCTGCCTTGGCCTCCCAAAGTGCTGGGATTACAGGTGTGAGCCACTGTGCCTGGCTCAATTTTTTTTTTTTTTTTTTTAACAAGAAAGAAAACAGATATTTCCAAACACCTTGGAGACGATGCCCAGGTTTTGTCTGGGATGTAGAAACTCATGGTGGGGAGGATGAGGATAGCTGGGAAGAGCGTTTGCTTCTCTGAGTCTGAGAGACGCTTGGTGGTATTACTGTTTGTTGAGTGCAGGCCCTGCTACCCTTATTCTCTGTAGCCCCCACCCGAGGGAGGTGTCTAATGGGGCCTGTGGATGCTGGAAAGCAGCAGGGGCACCTCCGTGGCTGAGAATTCATTCAGTGAAGGTCCACTTCTGGGCCTGTCTGGAGAATCAGGGCTTGGCAGGGAGGACTGGACTTGTTGACAGATGGCGGGTCCAGTGACAACCATGGTAAGCACTGTGGTCTGGGGAACCCTCAGCCCCCATTGTCCTGGCACTATGGAATCTGCCTCCCCCCAAGGATACTTGTATGAACTGTGTTAGAAAAAAAGGACCTTCACACATGGCAGAGGTTGAATTTTTCTCATCCTGATTCATAGGATACTGTCCCAGATTCTTGAATTTCTGTGTTCTTTTCTTTTTCTTTCTTTCTTTCTTTCTTTCTTTCTTTCTTTCTTTCTTTCTTTCTTTCTTTCTTTCTTTCTTTCCCTCCCTACTTTCCTTCCTTCCTTCCTTTTCTTTTTTTGACTGACTCTTGCTCTGTTGCCCAGGCTGGAGCACAGTGGCATAATCTCGGCTCACTGCAACCTCCACCTCCCATACTCAAGCAATTCTCCTGCCTCAGCCTCCCAAGTAGCTGGGATTACAGACATGCACCACCATGCCTGGCTAGTTTTTTTGTAATTTTAGTAGAGCCAGGGGTTCACCATGTTGGCCAGTCTGGTCTCGAACTCCCGACCTCAAGTGATCTGCCCGCCTCAACCACCCAAAGTGCTGGGATTATAGGCATGAGTCACCGTGCCCAGATGGATTTCTGTGTTTACCAATAAATTCAAACTCTCTAGTGTGATTCCTAGCACATAGTAGATGCTCAATAAATATTATCTTCTCTTCTGCTCGCCAACTTATCCCCATCTCTGCCCCATATCTACTGTGATGTTATGAGGTGTTATGTGTGTGAGAGACCATTTTTTTTCTCTCTCTCTCTCTATATATATCTTTTGGACCACAAAATGGTCCAAAAGATAGGTATATAGATATAGATACCTGCACTTTTATAGGGCACACAGATATCAGTTGTGTGCATGCATTCATTCACTTACTTAGGTCAGAGTTTCTCGACCTCAGCACTAGAGGCATTTTGGGCTGTGTAATTGTTTACTATGGGTTGCTGTGCCATTCATGGTAGGAAGTTTAAATATCATTCCTGGCCTCACTCAATGCTGGTAAGATTCTCCAAGTCAGGACAATCAAAAATGTTTCCAGATGTGGCCAAATATCCCTGTGGAGGAGGGGGAGTCAAAATCACCCCTGGTGGAGAATCAGTGGTTTTTAAAAGGGAGAGGGGCTGGGCCTGGTGGCTCACTTCTGCAGTCCTGACACTTTGTGAGGCAGAGGCAAGAGAATCACTTGAGGCCAGGAGTTCAAGACCACCAGCCTGGGCAACACAGTGAGACCCCATCTGTATAAAAAATCTAAAAATTAGCTGGGTGCAGTGGCTCATGCCTGTAGTCCCAGCTACTAGGGAGGCTGAGGGGGGAGGACTGCTTGAACCCAGGAGGTTAAGGCTGCAGTGAATCATGATCATCGTGCCACTGCACTCCAGCTTGGGTGACAGAACAAGACTCTGTCTCTTAAGAAAAATATTTAAATTTAAAAAAGGGAGCAGGAAAAAACATTTATCCATTTCCTTGGGGTTACACATCGAGGCACAAACACCACTCAACACTTCCCAGCCTCCCTGAGGCTGCGGCCTGGCCATCACTTTCCTCACTGGATGGGACTGAGCAGCCACTGTTCTCTCTCCCTGGAGGGGCCACTGCTCTCTCTCCCTGGAGGGGAGGGCCTGGCAGCCATTGTTTCTTTCCAGGAGAACCTGGGCATCTAACTCCATCCTGGGCGTAACCTGTATTGTGCACAGGATAAAGCTCTCAGTTAGTACAAGGGATGGTCCAGGTGTGGGCTTAACTGATCCCGTCACTAATCCCTGCAGGGTCCTCTCAACAGCAGGGAGCAGGCCTGGGCCTCTGACCCCTGGAAGGTCCTTCTTTCCTGAATGCTCAGTGAGGTGGTTCCCTAGTAACGGCACAGGCTCCTGGCAGCCCCAGGGCACATGAACCATGGACAAAGGGCAGCTGAGACAAAGAGTCTTGCCGTTCTCATTGTGAGCTTTGTGTCAGCCTTTACTCTGGGGAGCTCCTGGACTGAGCTGTGCTGTCCATCCTTCTCTCTGGAGGACAGTAACCTGGGCCCTGCCCACTCTACTGGAGCCATTACTCAGAGCTCTGGGCTGCAAAGGCCCAGAGAAAGGTTGGTGAGGAGGAGGCTTCATTCATTCATTCACTCACTCACTCATTCATTCAATGGTTCAATAGGTATACCTTGTGCCTCTACTATGTCTATTTACTGAGCCACTAATACATGTACATCTCTGGAAATATTAAGTTGGTTGAGACATGGGTTGAATATGCTGTGCAACAGTGGGGAATTTAAAATTCCTTGATCTCCAGTAGTTTTTTGTTTATTTTTTTTTTTTGTTTTGAGACAGAGTCTCGCTCTATTGCCCAGGCTAGAGTGCAATGGTGCCATCATGGTTCACTGCAACCTCTGCCTCCCAGGTTCAAGCGATTCTCCTGCCTCAGCCTCCTGAGTAGCTGGGATTACAGGCACCCGCCACCACACCCAGCTAAGTTTTGTATTTTTAGTAGAGATGGGGTTTCACCATGTTGGCCATGCTGGTCTTGAACTCCTGACCTCAGGTGATCCGCTCACCTTGGCTTCCCAAAGTGCTGGGATTACAGGTGTGAGCCACTGTGCCCGGCCACCAGTAGTTTTTTTTTTATTTGTTTGGGAGAGCCATCCACTCGCAGGAAAGCTAACGACTAATATGAATTTTCCATAAAGCAGAAGCACGCGGGAGAAATTACCAGGTGCCTGCGATGAAGGAGGATGGAGCAAGGGAGGAGCCATCTTTATTGTGTGCTCATGTGTGGGAGCCCCTTAGCACCCGTGCAGCCTGGGAAGAGCTGTAACCGGCCCATTCCACAGATGAGGAATGCAGAGCTTGGAGAAGTGAAGAACATGCCCCAATATAATGCCTCTGCCGAAGACAACGAGGGCTTGATGACTCAAGGATTTGCCCCCCCTTTTATGTCACAGCCAGCCTGGCTGCCTCCAAACATTCTCCGACTTGCTTCCTAGTTGCTGTCCTCATGTTCCGTCCTCCTCCACTTTTCTAGAAAGTATGCTCTTTTAAGAGCCAAGTCTGAAGTGAAGGCCGTACTTGAACTTGGGGGCTGGCTGGACCACTCAGGCTGTTTGATCTGCTCTGTCTAACACCTGCACTGTAAGAACCACATGAAGGACTCACTGGTTTGTGGCTGGGTGGGGCTGGGCAAGGGTGTGCGAGTCAGCTTGGATAAGGAACATAATCCAGGAGGCTTATGTTTTGGAACACTGGCTGCTGACTTCTTTTCTGACCCTCTTTGTTCCAGGTAACCATGCAGATGCTGGCACTTTGACTGTTTCCAGGAGTTTGTGCTTTTCTCCCGAGGGGCTGGCTGGGAGGGGCTGGCTGGGAGACAGGGGCTCCTCACTCTTTCCATTTTTCTCTCCCATGATCTTAAAGCCACCCATTAAGGGAAACAACCGCTGCTTGGGCAATTTACTTTTGTGCAGAGAGCGAATGACATTTGCACTATTTGCTCTTCTTCTTTTTTTTTTTTTTTTTTTTTGAGACAGAGTCTTGCTTTGTTACCCACGCTGGAGTGCAATGGCACAATCTTGGCTGACTTCAAACTCTGCCTCCCAGGTTCAAGCAATTCTCCTGCCTCAGCCTCCTGAGTAGTTGGGATTACAGGCATTGCCATCATGCCCAGCTATTTTGTATTTTTAGTAAAGACAGGGTTTCACCATATTGGCCAGGCTGGTCTCAAACTCCTGACCTTGTGATCCGCCTGCCTCAGCCTCCCAAAGTGCTGGGATTACAAGCGTGCGCCACCGTGCCCAGCTGCTATTTGCTCTTCTAGTGCACCCAGCATGTCGTCCTTTCTGGTTAATTTAGGTCCCAACTAGGGAGTCCTGTACTGACATCATTCAGGTGATTAGGGGCTCTGTCCGCTGCATTTCTGGCAGGACAGATCCCCACTCCCTTGGATAACTGCCCAGCCGAGTTATCCATCGAGGAGATGCTTCAAACGGCTAGGAAAGTGCACAGAAAAAGGTGTGAGCAGTGGTGAAGCTTGCTTTATTAATCATCGAGCAAACACATTTTAGTTAAGTTGCAAAGATACACATCTTTAGTTCCTTCTTGAAATCTCACAGAAAGCATGCCAGGGAAGAAAATTGACACAGGGAGAATATTCGAATCAGAAGTATTTTCCAGTTTAGAATGTCAGCAAGGGCAGGCAGGGGGTTGGGAAAGAACAGGAAGGCCCTTGTGAATTCTCTCACAAAGAAAAGACTTATACAAGAGTCCTCACCTCCCAGGGTTATATCTGTTTGCAACTTGGAATAATTGCCTGAGTGGCAATTATTCATGCAAAAGATTGCCTGATCTTCCTCTGAAGGAGAAATTATAGAAATTAAGATGGGGAAGGGAGGTGTGTTGGAGATATTCTGGCTACTGCGGTAACTGGATGGCTATCTGCCTTTCTGCAGGCCCCTAAGGTAAAAGCCATGCTCCAAGTCCCCTCCTGACTTCTAGTCACTTCTATGCTGCCAGCAGAGGACATGGGCTTCTTCCTGAGGAGCCTGAGTCTCAGCTTTGCCAGGTCCTTGCTGTGTGACCTTGGGTAAGTTACATAACCTCTCTGAGCCTCGGTTTTCTCAGTCATAAAACAGAGACAATAGCCCTACCTTTCAGGATTGTTGTGAGGAGTAAATACGACTATGTAAAAGGCCTTTCTTCCCCTTCCTCCTCTTCTGTCTGGGCACCCTGCTCCTCCTTTCTCAAGCTGTCCTTCCTCTCAGCAGGTTTCTGAGTCTGTGTGCACTTCTGGGGGCTCCTCCACCTCATCTACCCATACCCTTTGGAACACCTGAGGCTGCCCTTGGTCGCATTGTCTCATGACTATTCCCATGTCTTACACTGGAAAGCTGACCGCCTGTACGATCCTCATCTGAGCACAGAGCCAGCCCACGGGAGGCCTCTTAATGCTAGTGAAATCGCTTTGCAAACTGCAAAGAGCTTCCAACAGTCCCTTAGCTGTCATCACACGGGGCAGCATTTGTCATAGCAAAACTGAACCAGCCTCACCAAAAAGTGAAGCGTGCCCAGGTCCAGCCTGTAGAGAGAGGCATGGGGGAAGGAGTGGATGCAGAGCCCATTTTGTGCCACTTGGGAGAAGAGTTCCAAAAGGCCACTCACCAGGGAGCCCAGGCCTCTGCAAGCCCATGCTGTTCGCCCTGTGGTTGGACATAAGATCCTCTTGTACCTTTCTCCATCACCTGCCTGCGGTCCAGCACTGGAATGTCACTAAGCCCCGCCTACCCTAGAGCCGGACAAAGGAGTTCCGCTGGGCTCTTCCTGCCTGCCCCGGGAGCTTTAAGTCCTACAACTCTGAAATCCCCGTACCATCACGGGCTTGCTCTGTGACTTTGCAAAAGTCACTGAGGTTCTCTGAGTCTTGATGTTTTATTTATTTATTTATGAAATGGAGTGCCTCGAGAGCCAAAGGAAAGAGTGGGTGTGCACTGCTTCCCTTGACTGTCCTTCTCTTCCCTCAGCTACAGCTCAAGTGCTCTCCACCCTGGCTGCCCGAAGGAATCACCTGGGGCTTTAAAAACACCTTGCTCTGTAGCTAGGCTGAAGTACAATGGCAAGATCTCTGCTCACTGCAACCTCCTCCTCCTAGGTTCAAGAGATTCTCCTGACTCAGCCTTCGGGGTAGCTGGGATTACAGGTGTGAGCCACCATGCCGGGCTAATTTTTTGTATTTTTAGCCTGGGCGACAGAGCAAGACTCTGTCTCAAAACAAACAGACAAAATCCTAACACCGCCCTGTGGTCTGGTTGCCTTTCTGACTCAGCAGACCTGAAGGTGAGTGAGACTAGGCATTGGCTGTGTTTTTTAAAGCTCCCCAGGTGATTCGTGGGTTGAGTCAGGGCTGAGAACCACCGTGGGCTGCTTGGCCAACAACAGGGCCCCTCTGTCCTGGCTGTTGTCATTCTGTCTGGCTTCACTCCAACTCCTGCCCCGCAGTCCTGCCTCTTAGAGGCTGCAGAGCATCTTACAGTTCCCCAGAGGGATCTCTCTCCCCCACCCTCCCTCTCTCTCTCCTTCTTTATCCCTCTCCCATTTCTCTCCCCACTTCCCTTCTTAACACTCTCTTCCCCCCTCTTCCTTTCCTTCCCTCTCTCCCTTTCTCCTCTTCCTCTTTACCCCCTCCCCATCATCTCCCTCCCCTCCCTCTCTCTCCTCTCTCCCTCTTTTTTCCTTTCTCCCTCCCTCTCTCTTACCCTTCCTCCCTCTCTCTTACCCTTCCTCCTCCTCTCTCCCTCACCCCCCTCTCCCTCTCTCTCTCCCTTTCTCTCTTCCTCTCTACCCCTCTTCTTCTCTCCCTTTCTCTGTCCCCCTCCCCCCCGCTTTTTCCTTTCCCCCACTCTTTCCCTTTCTCCCTCTCTCTGATTTCTCTGCCTTTCTATATGACCCTGTTCTTCCCACCCAGACGGCCCTCACCCTCCTTGATCTGGCATCTCTTCCACCTCCTCTAGGCTCAGCTGAGCACTCTCATCCCGGGAGCGTTGCCTGGGCCCTTTCCATGCCCCTCCACCCCACCTGCTGCCACCTTGAGTCTTCTCTCTGTGTCTCCCAATTGTCAATGTTTCACTGCCCTGGAGGCCCCTCCCTGGCTCAGAGCCTGGCAAACGGCAGGAGGTTCTGAGCCTGCCCGTCCTGCCTTCCTTCCCTCCCTGTCCTTCGGCCCCTCTTGGTCTCTTTCAGCAGCGGGCATTCTCAAGCTTTAACAAGCGTCAGAATCACCTGGAAGGCCTGTCCGAACACTTTGCTGGGCCCCACCCCCAGGGTTGCCTATTCAGTGCAGGGGAGGGGTAGATGATTTGCAAGTCTAACAATTTCCCAGGTGTTAATGACCCCACTTGGAGAGCCACTGCTTTAGAGCTGGGTGTTTCAACCTGGGTGCTGTGGACACGCTGGGCTGGAAAATTCCTCGTTGTGAGCACTGTCCTGTGCACTGTAGGAGGCTGAGAAGCATCCCTGGCCTCTACCCACCGGATGCCAGTAGTGATCCCCCTCCAGATGCAGCAACCAGCAATGTCTCCAAACCTTGCCAGATGTCCCCTATGTGGGCAACATCCCCCCACGTTGAGAACCGCTGCTCTAGAACTTTCTCCTGGGGGTAGAGTGGACTTTGTGGGGACTTGGCCGGGCCAAGTTCTAAATGACTGCCCTCAAGGCCGCTCAGGCCAGCCACCTGCTTTTGTAAATAAGGGCTCCCTGGAACACACAGCCCCGCCATTCACTGTCGTCTTTTTTCTGCTGGTTTCTTGAGACAAGGGTGGAACTGAGTAGCTGCGGCAGAGGCCATCTGATCTGCAAAGTCTGAGACTTTCACTATTTGGCCCTTTTCAGAAAAAGTCGGCCGACCCCTTTTCAGACTCTGAAGGGGTCTGGTGGAATATGATGTGGTAGAAGAACCCTGGGCAGGCGCGTCCACCCGCTGTCTTCCATCCAAGGGAAGGGTAGTCCTCCAGCCTGAAGGACTGTATCACCCTGTTCTTCCCACCCCAACCGCCCTAACCGCCCTCACGCCCCTGAAGGTCTTCTATTACCAGGAGTTTCCCATGTGTGCCGGGAAGGGGGTTGGGGATGGCGTTGGGCCCAGCAGCCTGGGGCCAGGCTGGGATTTTCCACCACTGCCTGGTTCACGGCCATGTGCTCACTTCCCTTTGACCAGACCTGGGCTCTGCTTATCTATAGGGTAAACAAGAGCTTTGCACACAGCCCCAAGAGAAGGAACCAAGGGGGTAGATTCTGAGGCAGAATGGAAGTGTATGTAGCATTGGGGTGTGATGTGTCAAAGGGAAGAGTGGGGAAGAGGAACTTTGGGCCAGTTCATTCATTCATTCATTCGACATTTATGGAGCAGCTGCTGAATCCAAGGTGCCATATAAAGGGCACAGTGAACAAGATACTGTTCTTGTCCTCTTGCATTTTCAGAGTGTGGGAGAAACGAGCAAGGAAGGGATGATTACCCTGGGGAAGCACAGGGGTAACACAGAGGAGGCTCTAACCCAGCCCTGCTGGTGCAGTTGGAGAGGGCTTTGAAGACAAGTCACTCAATACCTGTTTTTGAGCCACGATTCTACTCTGTTCCCCTCCCTTTCATGGGACAGCTTTTAAGCCTCTCAGATTCATTCGTAAGTGCTCCAGCTATGTATCAGCTCAAGTCTCTGCCCTGATTTTCATACCTCCTTGAGCTAAGCCCTCTACCCCCATCAAGAAGGCCTCAGCTGGCCCCTCCTCACCCTGTTTCTGTTGTCCAGAGCACAAGGAATGCATGCCAGGCCGTTTGCAGCCACTGAGTAGTCTGGCAGGGTAGTAGTCCCCTTCTGGGACATCGCTCATGCCTGTCCCCTCTGCCTAGTCTCTGTCCTCCTGTCTCCTGGCCCCTCCAAATCCAAATCCCACCTTGGCTTTTTCACATCCACACAAATGCTCCCTCATCTGCGAAGGGGGATCATAGATCATGATTGACTGTGGACAGCAGTTGTGCGTGTGCGTGGTTTCAGAACCATGCAGTATTCATCTCTGTACTCTTATAGCCAAATTTAGCACCACGGTGCCTCCCTGGAAGTTCACAGTATTTTCTGAGTGAGCAAATGAATAAATGGCATCCTAAGGACTTAAGGGAGATGGTAGTGTGGTCTGGTTCTAATTCTTTACACCTGTCCAGCACTAAATAGCTGCAGGGCACTTTGAAACTCGAGCTCATTAATCACCACCCAGAGGTACAAGGTCAACAGAGTGGGGGTTGCTTATCAATCCAGGTTTTTCACTAGGCTGGGCGGTAAGGAAATGGCTTTTTTTGGTGGTAAGAAAATGGCGAAATTAATCAAAAAGGACAGGTATGGGAAGGGCACAGAGAAGCTCACAGATTTGTAACCTTGACCCACTGAAAAATTTATTTTACATTGCAGCTGATTTTACAATACACTTATTTATATAACAGAAATACAATTTAGAAGAATCAATACTGACCCGAGGCCAAGTGTGGTAGCTCATGCCCGTAATCTAAGCCCTCTGGGAGGCTAAGGTGGGAGGATTGCTTGAGCCCAGGAGTTCAAGACCAGCCTAGGCGGTATGGTAAAACCCCATCTCTACAAAAAATACAAAAATTACCTGGGTGTGGTGGTGTGTACCTGTAGTACAGCTACTGGGGAGGCTGAGGTGGGAGGATCACTTGAGCTCAGGAGGTCGAGGCTGCAGAGAGCTGTAATTATGCCACTGCAGAGCCTGGGTAACGGAGTGAGACCATCTCAAAACGAACAAATGAAAACTGACCTGAGTTTGAGTTTATATTCTGTATCACTTTTAAAAACTGCTGGCCAAGGACCCAGTACACTGATTTCATGATCCACAGAAGATCACAATCTGTGTGAAAAATATTGGTTTAAAGGATAAAGCCAAACTCCTTTGGAATGATACTGAAGGCTCCTTGGTAACCCAGCCCCTACTCACCTCCTACACTTACCCATTCTTGCCGTTTTAATTTCTTATACGTTTCTGTTTCTTTGAATTCCTTTATGTACCCTATATGTACCCTATGCTGGGTATATAAATGAATCACGCTGGTGCCTTTACTCACCCCATTCCATCTGCCTGAATTGTCCTCTTCCTCTTCGCTTCCTCTGCCCCCTTTCTTCTTTAAGGCTCAGCTTATCTCCTTGGGATCGGTCAGAGCCTCCTCTGTACGCTCAGAGGACCTTGAGTTGGGAACCACCTGTCTCGGAGTCAAGTATGTTCCCAGACCCTGCCATTGAGATGGGGTGGTGAATCTGGACATCAGCTGAGCTAGCCCAGGTGATCTTATGCACATGCACGTTAACATTGGAGACTTACAGGTCTGGACTGTCAGCTCCTCCATGTTACTACTGGCTGTGTATTCATCTACCTACATGCTGTTGTAATGGCTCTCCAGCAACTCACCCTGTCCTATTCTTGAGGCATTCCCTGCCATATCATCTTTTTTAAATTTACTTTTTAATTTTAAAATTATTACTTATTTATGGTTTTTTTTTCTTTTTTCTTTCTTTTTTTTTTTTTTGAGATGGAGTCTTGCTCTGTCACCCAGGCTGGAGTGCAATGGCATGATCTTGGCTCACTGCAACCTCCGCCTCCTGGGTTCAAGCGATTCTTATGCCTCAGCCTCCCGAGTAGCTGGGATTTCAGGCACCCACCACCACATCTGGCTAGTTTTTGTATTTTTAGTAGAGATGGAGTTTCACCATGTTGGCCAGGCTGATCTCAAACTCCTGACCTCAGATGACTTACCCATCTTGGCCTCCCAAAGTGCTGGGATTATAGGCATGAGCCAGCGCACCCGGCCTATTTATATATTTTTTTAGAGACAGAGTCTCACTGTGTCACCCAGCCTGGAGTACAGTGACACGGTCATAGCTCACTGCAGCCTTGTACTCCTGAGCCCAAGCGATTCTCCTGTCTCAGCCTCCTGAATAGCTGGGACCACAGGTATGTGCCACCACGTGCATCTAATCCTGCCATAGCAGCTTGATGGGAGACAAAACCCATTTCTCCATAAAACCTGAAAAATTCTGCTTGCCCAGTCCCCTGGCACAGGGGACATGGGCACGTGGTCTTGTCTCAGCCAAGCAGTCTCACCAGCCTGAGCCTTTGAATTAGGAGCTGGTGACCGAAAGCAGCAGAGAGGGTGGAGAATGCTTTCGTGGTAGGGTACCATCTACAAGGGTCCAGTCCCCAGAAGCCACTGCGGGTGCGGTGAGCTGGGGACCCCAGTGCTCACATGGCGGAGGAGGGTGACTGGTTCTTTGGCATGAGCTTGCCTTAGTGTCCCCATCAGCTGCCCATTCTGAGAATCTGGCTCTCCAGATTCTGTGTTTGTGGCCATTTGGGGACCCACTCGATATCCTTTCTTTTTTGTTGTTTTTATTGTTTGGTTTTGTTTTTTTTTGAGACAGAGTCTTGCTCTGTCGCCAGGCTGGAGTGCAGTGGCGTGATCTTGGCTCACTACAACCTCCGCCTCCTGGGTTCAAGAGATCCTCCTGCCTTAGCCTCCTGAGTAGCTGGGACTACAGGCACACGCCACCACTCCCGGCTAATTTTTTGTATTTCTAGCAGAGTCGGGTTGTCACCATATTGGCCAGGATGGTCTAGATCTCTTGACCTTGTGATCCGCCTGCCTCGGCCTCCCAAAGTCCTGGGATTACAGGCATGAGCTACCGCGCCTGGCCTTGATATCATTTCAGTTAACTCCCTTTCTCCTTAAGTTTACCAGAGTAGACTTTCTTTGACACTTGTAAGTATGAAACCCTACAAATATACCAGCACCTTGCAAATGGTAAATATTTGCAGATACAGTGGATCAATCAGCCCAAAGCTCAGCACTGCGGTTCCAGCTTTCATCTCAATCTCATTTAAGTTCACCCTTGGCCCCACCTCAAGCACCTGGTAACCAACCCTTCACGTTGGCTGCTGGCTTTGTCATTCCAGCCAATGAGGCCTAATGGCAGAGTCAAAACTTGTGTATCTTCTTTAGGGAAACATAGTTAATCCCATCTGTCTTCAGGATGGCTGTGGATAAGGGTGTGACAGGCAGGCAGCCTTGTGGAGGGGGTACAGACCTGCTCCCACTGGAGCAGGAAAAATAGATAAATGGATTTAGGCTTTCAGTATCCCCATGTAAAACTCAGAAAAGCAGCAATTAGAATGTCTGTGGCTTTGGCTGGTGAACTAAGTGCATCCAACTGTGTCCTCTGGGGATAGGGATTCTTGTGGAGAAAACACATTCTCTTCTCACTGATGATCATCTCCCATGTCTAAAGGTCCCCAGCCAACCAGCTGAGATCAGCGAATAAGACTTAGAAGTACATCAGAAAGAGAAAGCCAACCAGTGCTTTCGACGCCTCTAAGGCCCTTGCACACTCACTGGCTGCCTTGCTATTTGAGTGGTGGTGAAATGATAACAGTTACAGAACAATAACTCCATGTCGGGGTCTGGCAGAAAGTGAAAAGCACCCTCAAATGGGGCCATTGTGTAGGGTCTAGTAAAGGAACTCTTTTTTTTTTTTTCTAGATAGAGTCTCGCTCTATCATCAGGCTGGAAGGCAGTGGTATGATCTCGGCTCACTGTAACCTCCACCTCTCAGGTTCAAAAGATTCTCCTATCTCAGCCTCCTGAGTAGCTGGGATTATAGGCACTTGCCACCATGCCCGGCTAATTTTCATGTTTTTAGTAGAGACAGGGTTTCTCCATGTTGGCCAGGCTGGTCTCGAACTCCTGACCTCAGGTGATCTGCCTGCCTCGGCCTCCCAAAGGGCTGGGATTACAGGCGTGAGCCACCATGCCCAGCCACAGGAACTCTTTACAAAGGTGTGGACAGGATGAAGAGAAGCCAGTTAAGGGCTTTGAGGAAGCACCAGGGTGGACAATAACCAGGAGCCAATCCCTACCACTCCTAGGCTCCAGGGACCAGGAGATGGAGCTGGAACTGGAATCTGGAGAGAATTGTTGGAGGAGAGGGCTGCCTGGCTGGGGCTGTGGCCTTGAGTGGAGAGGTGCACCACTGGGACCAGGCAGGGAGGGAACGGGAAGTAAATACCCTGACCTCTGTCTCCTCCCTCCTGCTTTCAGTTTCCCATCAGTGCTTCTTACTGGTTCCAGCCAGCTGCAAGTCCAAGGGCATGAGCGCCATAGATGTGGTCCATAGACTAACCCACTGCAGCAGAGCAGAGAGGAGCCGAGAGTGGATCAGAAGGGGCAAACAGAGAAAACCCACACAACAGCATAGAGAAGGCTTTCTCTGAGCTGTTACAAGCACAGTGTGTATGAAAACTCATGTGATTCTGCTTAGGTACTAGTATTATTTCCAATATTTTATTTTATTTTTTTGAGACGGAGTCTCACTCTGCTGCCCAGGGTGGTTTGTAGTGGTGTGATCTTGGCTCATTACAACCTCTGCCTCCCGGGTTCAAGCGATTCTCCTGCCTCAACCTCCCAAGTAGCTGGAACTATGGGTGCCCACCACCATGCCTGGCTAATTTTTTTTTTTTTGTATTTTTAGTAGAGACGAGATTTCACCATGTTGACCAGGCTGGTCTCAAGCTCCTGATCTCGTGATCCACCCGCCTTAGCCTCCCAAAGTGCTGGGATTACAGACCTGAGCCACTGTGCCCGGCCTAGTGTTATTCCCGTTTTAAGGATTGGGAAAAGTGAGGCACAGAGAGGTAAAATAAGTTACCCAAAGTAAGGGTGAGCATAGCTGCCATTCAGAACCAGGCAATCTGGATTCAGAGAGTGTTCTTAACCACTATGTTCAGCTACCCAATAAGGTAGCCACGAGCTACATACAGTTACTTAAATATATGTTCATTAACATGAAAAGCATCAAAAAGTTAATCAAGTTCCATGAGCTACATTCAAGTGCTCACTTGCTGAATGTGGTTAGTGGCTGCCCTGTGGGATAGCACAGATATAGAACATGTCCACCCTCCCAGAGAGTTCTGTTGGACAGTTCTACACTAGGCCTGAACACCTGACCTGGATCCTTTCGACCCTTGAATTCTCTGCAAAACGCACTCACCCACACTCCCATCAGTAGTTGTGATGTTCCTGGGGTGGAGAGGACGGGGTCAGACTGATTCAAAGATTCTTAGAACATTTCATTGACCTCCTGTTGGCTGCCAGATAATGTAGCCTCATATAAAACTGAGATTTTTTTTTTTTTTTTTTTTTTGACAGTCTTGCTTTGTGATCTAGGCTGGAGTGCAGTGTCACGATCTCTGCTCACTGCAGCCTCTGCCTCCCAGGTTCAAGCGATTCTCCTGCTTCAACCACCTGGAATTACAGGTGCCTGCCATAATACCAGTTTTTTTTTTTTTTTTTTTTTTTTTTTTTTTTTTTTTTTTTTTTTTTTTTTTTGTTTTTTCGTTTTTGGGGGTGGTGGGTTTGTTGTGGTGGGCGATCTG